>SDEE01000747.1:0-23393 GCA_004126415.1 Candolleomyces aberdarensis
CGTTTGATTGCCGTACCGATTTTTGCGACAACTGTTACTGTCTACAGTTGGGTGGAGTTGGGGCAGGCTGCTGACATTCGGACGTTCCAAGTTGGCGATGTTGGACCTTACTTTGTTGTCAACGAAGAGGTTGTCCATGCTGTGGGACTTCAAGCTGCTGTGGCTATCGACCAGCTGCAGGGGTATTCTGTCAACATTGGGCTTTGGATGAACATCGGGATAGATAGGCCACATCGTCCCCATTCAGCCTCACTCGGCCCTTAGGGTATTCCTTTGATCACGGAGCGTTGAGCCATGTCTTGGTCTTGAAGCTCGTTTGGGTATGGCATCTGCTGGCGTATCCCATCTTCGACACCACCTTCCAGCAGAGAGGCGGTACATCAGGCAGGAGATGGAGAAGATCAACACTACACCCGTTTCTTCCACTGGTCTTCAAACCCCCTGTACTCAGCCTACCCCTGGTGGAAAGGGCAAGCGCCGCTACCAAACACCGTCGCCAGACATCTCTCCGCCCATATCTCCTTGCTCTGTATCAGTTCTCCCCTCTCCACCGTCCCCTCGCTCGGTCCTCGCTCAATCGCACTCCTCTCACAACGATGAACTTCCTCAGCCATCAACGTCCAAGCCCAAGCCAAGGCCTGCCCCCAAGCGAGTGAAGCCTTCTACTCCTGCTGGGATTAAGGAAGAGAAGCCCTCGGATCTACCCTCTCCTCATTCCACCCGTTTTATGCCAGCGAAGCCCTCCGCTCCCTTCTCTCTTCCTTCTCCTCCTGTTCCTCCTCCTGCCCTCCCTTCCAACTCGCTTTTGGCAACAGAGTCCACTTCCTCCAACAACGAGGGCAATATTTTCGGTGATTTTGATCTTTTTGATCTTAAACATGATCCCTTCCATGATTTCGACAACGGGCCATCTCCCTCCCCCCCTACAACTCGCATAGCTTCAACCAGCAAAGAGGTCATCGACCTCACCTTCATACCCAGCAGCCCCTCGCCTCCTCTGACTTCATCCAAGCCTGTCAGAGCTGCTCACGCATGGGGTCCTGGCACCGCCAAGGAGCCTATTGAGCTCTCTGATGAGGCCTATACCAAACGCTGGCTGGTAGATTACTATACTTGTGATACCATCCAGTTTTTCATCGAGCTGGGATCGTCAACCAAGAGAGGGCACCACAGGACTACCTTCAACAAGTTCTTCCCCTATGCCACCTATCACCGTTCAACCATCTGCGACCAGCGCAAGAAGCTCAAGAAAGCGCCACTCCACTTGAAGCAACAGGCGATTTCTGCAGGCTGGACGTATCAGGGCCAGTGGTCAACATTCATACAGAATGTGAAGTATTTTGAGGAGGACGGAAGGGCAAACGCGGGGGCGGGTGCATCGGTTCCAGCAGGACAGGATTTGATCGATCTCTCCTAGGTTGTACGCTCCCCATTCTATCCATCGTTCCTTGCCCTCCTTGTCTCTTCTCTTCCCTTTCTTCTCCACCCTCTTTCAGAAACCTATGCACAACCCCTGGTGTCCTCTTTATCAAATTTCCCTGGTTTCGTTTCCTGTAATGCGTCCTTCGAAATGTGTATGATCGTGTTCTCCCCAGATTGATTCACCGACTATCCTACTGTCCTTGTCTACATTCTGTATGGTTACTCCTGTACTGTCCCTATGTGTATGTCCAGTTACGATTGTTACTTTTTGAGAACTACGAAAGGCCGAGCGCCGGAACTCCTGAGCTTTTTCAATGTAATTTCGTTGCAACAAAGGATCATCTCGTCCAGGAAGAAGTTATACCTATTGACGTGCATCTCCCTGCAGATGGATATATATGCTCTGATCCAGGCATTTGTTTGCTCGGCGATGGAGGAGTTGAAATACCACCCAACCTGCCTTCCATTCTCTGAATCTGTTGAGTGTAGTTCAGGGAAGTTGGCGGGATTGCAGTGCGTCTGGAAAAACTGATCGGTGACGGAGTGCTTGCTCTTGAAGTGAAAGATGTCAACGGTGAGGCCAATATCCCCGAAAAAGTCATCGTTCTTGACCATCTTTGCAAGCGTGCAGTTGTTATCGAAGAAGATGTGTTCAGGCTTTGCCTTCGGATCCTTGTACACCTTCTTGATCATCTCCTGGAAGCCCGTCAGTTAAAATGTCACCTTTGGATATGAGGATGTGCTCACCACTACGGATCCTACTGCTTCTGCTCCGTAGAAGGTTTCTCTGGCCACGATAACACCACATGGAGCAACAAACAGTTGCTCGTTATGTGTGCGCTTCCGGCCATGTCGAACCTTGATGCTGGCAGCAGCGTTTGTGCTCTTTGCGGAAGTGTCGTCCTCGGTTTCTGACACATTCCCAGTGTCCTCCCCCCCTGGTTCGCCTCCCATTCTAGCAAAAGGCATGGCGTCGTTGAGATGGGCAACCTTGGCGTGTTCTAGTCGAGCCTTGAGTTGAAACATTGCCTTTCCTTTCGCCAGACTCTGGTCAATGGCTTTGCGATGACTGGTGTCAGAGCAGCTCTTTGTTCTGGGGACAGCTGCGGTCTGACAACCAACAACACAGCATAGTAGGCCCTCCGAAGCGTGCGCCGGGCAAAAACGATCCTTGTTGCTTGCTAACAGGTTGTGGCAGTTGAGATGACTGACCGATGCACAGCAGGGGTGACCTAACGTCACTCCGTTGATGACCACTGCCAAGGTTTTTGTGTTATCTATGAGAATGTCAACAGGGAGGGAGATGGAACAAAGAGAGAGAACGCCCCTGGAAATATTCTTGTGCACTTACTGCAGCAATGGTTGAGCTGGCCAACTCCCAACTGGCGGAGCCTTGCATTTCTCTCCTTGACTGCAGCTGTGAAGCGATCCTTTCCGTTGCCATCATGGGGAACAGAGAGAACAGTTTGACATTGACGACAGTCCTCCAGCAGGGCTAAGACGGTGAACGCGGTGTGGACCTGGTCTCTGGTGGTTTCAGGCCTGAATTGCCATGCTTCTGGAAAGGTGTCCTGGGAAGTAAAAGCAATAGTGTTGTTGTACCACCTGGCACAGTTGGAGGCTGACGTCCAGGAATAGAGCATCAGGGAGATCCAGGCGTTAATAAGGCGCCTTTCAGCAAACTGATGCTTCCCAATCTGCAATATCTTGGGGAGTTCTTCCTCGTGGTAATAGAACTGAATTGACCCTTCGACCTTGAAGTCATGGTGATAGCTGATATTACAGGCTGTAGATGAGATGTCAATTAAATTCAAGGGTTTGGAAAATTCGGTCATGACCTTACTTTCGCAGTAAAAGTGGACAGACCATACAGGAAGTGTTCCTCTGTCTGGAGTAAACAAGACCCCCTGTTGGCCTTCTGCTTTGTTCAACCTGACTCCCTTTGCTGTGCGCGTGCAAGAGGCTTCCTGGCACACGGTTAAGGGGGGATATATCAACTGAAAAGCTGAGATAGACGTCAGTTTCTAACATTGTAGACATGTAGGACAAGACAAACCGATTCCGTGACAGAGACCGTACGATATAAAAGCCAGATAATTGTCGGTGAGAACCTCTTCGCTGTAACCCCAAATAAATCCACCGAATGCCTTCCAGTACTCCGATACCAAGAGGCTAGGGAGCTTGCAGCTTTCAGATAAGAACTGGGAGATAGGAACAGGGAGTACGCGTGGCACAGCGCTATCTGGTTGCGTTGCTGGCTGAGTGAGAGAGATGTCTCTCTTGACTCAAGCAGCGTATCAAAGAAAGCGGAGCAAGGAAAGGGGCGTCAAAGCTTCTTGTGCCTGTGGTGTGAGGGAGGAGAGAGCTTGGGCAAGATCAAAACTTGGGGAGCTAGCCATTGCCAGTTGACGTGAAGCTCTGCTATGCAAATGCAGTCCTATCTATATACACTGGTCAGAATCTGGTATCTCCTTACTTGAAGTAACATTACCTATACGAGGGAGTTCCGAGGGACTACTAGTAGGCAGAGACCTGCCGAGACCACAAGGAAGGATTGGTGTTGCGGAGGGTAGGTGACGATAGAAGCAACGAGGCCCGTTGCGAACTTGCATTTCCATGGACTTGGATGGAGAATAGAGAACAACCAGTGTCGCTTCGAGTAACGAAGGCAGACGTAGGTCGTCAGTAGAGTCGACTTTCCCAACACCGTCTCGGTTACGAGCACAGGTGTGAGGTCGTCAATGTAGGAGGAGCAAGGAGTCGCAATCAACCACGATCAACAAAAGTGATTTGTCATCACAAAACTTAGTGATGGGCTGGGTGCCTCTCATCCTCTCCTCCAACTCACACCATCGACTGTTTTCATCACTCAAAATGTCGAAAGGTGCCTCTTACACCCCGATACCCTCTAACTCACACCATAGACTGTTTTCGTCACTCGAAAMCGTCGAAAGGTGCCTCTTACACCCCGATACCCTCCAACTCACACCATCGACCATTTTCGTTACTCAAAACGTTGAAAGGTGCCTCTTACACCCCAATATCGAAGCGTAACTATTCGTGACTCGAAAGTTACAACTTCTTTTCTCAATGGACTCTGATCGCGGACTTGAAGGCTGCTTTCAGCACCATGACAGAATCAAATATTACTCTCCGAACAGCCCGATTGTCACCCCTCTATGGCTGGAAGAACTGCCCACAGGGGATAATCCTTTTCAACCCAGAGGAGAGAGGAGGTCTGAAGTGCACCACAGAGATGTCCTCCGACCTTGACCATGGCATAAAGCATTTTACTGGATGGCATTCATTCCCACCCAACATTGGTACAAGACGTACAACCTTCCTCCAATTTGAACTCTTGGCATATTGCCCACCATATATTACTCCACCACCCCTGGTTCTCAAGGGTTCCACATTGACCCAGAGGACCCATTCAGGCTCTTTGAAGATGATATATACCGAGCCATTGCGGCATTGAGGAACAAATTCGAACTCCCATGTGTGCTCCCTTTTTTGCCTAAGACTTTGGGGTACCTGGCTTTCTACAAGAAAAAAGCCGAGTTGCTACATGCCCTCGAAGAGGCAAGGGAGTGGTTCTCGGTGTGGCTGGGAGCACTGTCTTACTGCCTTGCAATGGCTCAAACACGTCGAGAAGACACGATGAAATTCAAGTTCGGTTATCCAGATTGGCACCAGGTTCTTATAGACGCCAGACTCTCCGAATCCTGGATTGACGACATTGTTTGTTCGCCAGTTGGCCAGTTGGTTCTTGCATGTCCTCAAGTTGGTTGTGTGCTCGAATTGGTAGGGCGGCATCAGGACCAGCCTGACCCTGATTGGTTTATTGCAAACGGCATACCGATCTGGTATAAGTGGGAAACGGAAGAAACAGACTGGGTGAGGTGCCATAACCTGGTCGGCTGGGGCCCTCGGAGAGGCACCATCAAACCCGTCGCTAACGAACCTTGGGCCAAGGAGGATGCAGACTCAGCTCGGGTCGAGCATGGTACGGACGAGGCTGACCAGGGGGGAGGGAGACTACCTGACTCTGACTGGGTCAAGTTTTTCAAGGACCATGAGGCAAGATATCCCCATATCATGGCCACGGAATCCCCCATTGCCCGCCAACATTGTGAAAATCGCACTTGAGATCCCCAATCCGGTCAGCGCCTGTTTTTGAATGGTGGCCCAAGAGTGACGATCTTCTTAAGTGGGAAAGGGTTCCCGCTCCCACGAAATATCGAGTTGACACCCTGAACAATTACGCTAGACATCAGAGGCGCTACGATCCCTTCTTCAATGAATGGGATTGCTCGGAAGAGTTCAATATTGAAAATGGTTATGTTGTGGATGGGGACTCAGACTCGAATGATAATTCCAATGGTGAGGAGGGGTCCAAAGTGAGGTTTCCGGTCCCCAAAGCAGCCACCCGTAGCATTGCCTCTCAACAATCCGAGGAACAAGCGCCTTTTGACCCCGCTCCAGACCTCTTCCGACCACCATCACCCCCAGCCTCTAACCGTTCAGACACGTCTCCAACTTCATCCGAACCCCCTTTCGATCCCATTCAAGCAGAAGTTGAAGATGTGTTTGGCAGGTTTTATGGGTTTTGCCCCCCTGCGCTCAGCACCGAATTCCTGGATCTCTCAATTACAGATAACTCAACGGACACTTTCCTACGCTTGCTGGGACTGGTTAGAGAGGGCTTAACAATTGAACCGTACTTCACAAGTCACCACTACCAAGTTGCGCGTCTATTCCTTGATTCAGCGATCGGGATCAAGTCTCCTGCTCCTTCTCTGTCGGACCTCAATGACTCTTCCCTAAGCCCAGTCCGAATGCTTCCTCGCTTCAAGAATGTTGCTCGGCTTGACCTCCAAAGCCAACCTGGAAACTCCACATGCCTCGACAGCGGTAATGTCCTGTACGTTTTTCGCCTTCCCCAACCGAGTGTACCTTGGCAACTTGCAACATTTTCCCCAATAACCGCCCTCTTCATATGCCGGCTTCCTCCTCACTACACTGAAACAGCGATTGCTTTCCATCTTGTCCAACGAGGTATGCCTTTACGAGTGCTCCACCCCCCTCCCCGCATCCGCAAGCCGCTAGCTGCACCCCTGACCTTCAAAATTCCAATTCACCGATGGGATCACCAATTCACAAAGGAAGATTATGAAAGCTACGTTCATAACCGAACAATGATACTTGGGCAACCTCATATGCAGGCGGCTTTGAGGCAGGGAGGTATCGCTTGGCGCTTGGCCATTGGGGTTATGGGAATCTCTGACGTTGTCAAGGGGCCAACGCTGTGGGGTCAGACTTTTTTGCCAGGCACGAACTTTGTCAAAGATACAGCGTCTACCATCGAGCTAGATCTCATTTGCGGTGCATATGAATGCATCACAGGTATAGCAAATTCATTCCCTAATCGCACTGATACTAACCCAACGTCATTAGCTGATGGCACAAAGCGTGCTCTGAAGTCTTGGTGGCCATTAGTTCGATACTACGAAAAGCCGGAGTGTGGTGAGAACCATGGCCATTGGTCTGATCGAAGAGAAGTATGGTATCAAGAAAGACTGCGAAATATCTCAACGTCGAAAGCACAGCCGCTCTCCTACACCCAATGGAAGACACAGCTGCACGGAGTCAAAGCCATTTGGAGTTTCCTCAATCACATCTCAAAATCGTCAGCTAATCTCATTGCAACACATTCCTCAGCAACACCGTAATACTCATCGTACATCTTGTTATTATAATGTATTTACATATTCATATTTTGTCCACTCGTCACCTCTACTGTATACTACATTTTTTGGAACACGTATTGGGCGACCCCTATCAGTGACCAGACATTTGTACAGATCCTCGAGTCCCGCTTCAAAATGTGGTGTTTATTATTATAAAGTGTACATCAGACATTCGTGCACTCGTGCCTAGCTCCCTCAGGGCTGTCAGTGCCTGGACATTTGTGCAAGCCCTCAAATGGAGGCACTGAACGTTCGGATGCTCAGTGTAATCTCATGAAACCCTAATATAGGGTTCTGATTGGACACTCGGACTGTCCAAAGGTCCGCAGACCATCGGACCTTTGGACATTCTTGATCACAGGCTCTTTGGGATCTCTGGGCTGGGGTAAGCGCCATAAGAGTCCATCTGCAGGGAACGTTTTGCCCATTACATGGCTAACACTGCGGTTTTTGATGTGTTTGTTTGGGAAGCACATTTTGAACAAACCAAATGCAAGGGTTGACATTGTCTTTGATCTGCAATCCAAATGTTCAGGCCAGACAAATTCAAATTTGCATTGCATGTTTCCTGCCTCCTTCTGCCAGTATTAAACTTTGCTCAATATGTGTCCAATGTAGGCACATTCAACACAAACTGTAAACAAATTCATTCCTTGCACCTGATTTGCTTAATATGTACTCATTGAGCAAACACATAAGAAACTGCAGTGTATAAGGCGCAGAAGACGGGCAACTGGTCTGTGGCTTTGAACATCCACTGGGTCATGCTTCTCGGTATCCCGGATACGTATGTAGAGTCCGAATAGATAGCGTCTTTTCTTCTTTGTAATCGTCCAACGGCCTTCTTGAATTGTTGATCCCACCGTTTGCCTTATCGCATCTGAGTCCTACGGCCGCAGGTCTTAACCATGAATGCTTTATAAACCTGACAGTCGTCTGCTACTATTGAACTCTGATTTGCACTTTGACCTCACTGCTTGCAGGTGTCTGCTGCTGTGACGCCAAGTACTCCGTTGCATATATCTGTAATTTGACATGATTAGAACATCACCGTCATCTGACGCTGCTTCCATGGATTCGCTCTTTGGAGGTGGGCTACACATACAAAAGTCTTTTACCTGGAAAGACTTGGCTGAATACACGAACGATGATGGACAGGGTCTGCACAGCGGTCGGTACGAGATGTACAGATACGTCCCACTGGTTGATGTTCCCCACGTTGTGGCAGAGCAGCCTCATGCTGTTTGCCTGCCCATACCTATTGCGGTTGTTGCCACTCATCTGAACACAGATGAATTGAAGAGGGTGCTTCAGATTCATAATTTCCGGATACCGCGCTCTTCAACAAAGCCTAGCATGATTGCTTTACTGGTTGATCATCACTGCATGGCTTGCGAGCACTACACCGCCGTCTTTGTCCCGTGCTCTGTCTCGGCTGGTCTACTGAGCCATACATTCCGCCCAGAGCTTGTGAAAAAGCTGGGGGCCAGCATCAAACCCTTTGATGTAACGCGGCTCCTTCCTTATGCTAATCTTTTACCGGGTGACCAAGAGGCGTTTGATGCAAGTGTATACCCTGCTGGCGCTTGTTTTGACGCATTAGAAGAACTTATTGACGAAGAAGACATCCCAAATACTGTTCCTGACAGGCTGGTATGCCGAAATGTGCCATGGTTGGAGTTAGCCAGGAGAGGTAGCAAAGCGCTGGCTCAGTACTTTGCCAAGCTTCATGGCATTCCAGTTTCTGCCAAAATATCGAAGGCTGAAGCGTTAGTTGAGTTAGATAACCATGTGTGTGTTGGGTGCAAGCAGTTCTACGCTATATTCATTCCAGCACGTCCTAAGTCCCATAGTGCTAGGGGAAGTAACAAGAAGATTTTAAAACTCACAGAATCTGTCAAGGACAATACAGCTGCTGGTGGTTGTGACGGACCTGACTTCGCTGAAGAAGTCACGGAGGTATTTCCTCCTGACGCTCCAAATGATTTACTATCAATGGATATTCTGCGCGACTTTTGCATGGATATGGGGCCGTCTTCCTTTGTAGAAGGCGGTTGCGCGGCTTGCGGTCAACTGACAAAGCAGGTTGATTTAACGCCCATAGATGCCACTAATGTCTCCCTTGACCCTCTAAAAGAACCTGGGTTAGCTCGACTAGAAAGGCAGTCATCAGCTGATACGATTCAGTTTGAGTTTGGTCCCATTATTGACCGGTCTTGTACAACCTTGTGTATACAGTGCGTTAAAGCACTCCAGAAGGGGACTAGGCCAGTCAATGCCTTAGCAAATGGGCTGTGGGTCGGGCCAGTTCCCAAAGAATTGTCTATTTTGACGTATGCTGAACAATGCTTGATTTCTCGGGTGCGTACAAACCGGTACGTGGTTAGGGTCGCCAGTGGGCAAACCAAAATGACGGCCAATGCGATTGCTTTCCCAAATCCCACTGTTAAAATATACAAGAAGCTCCCACCTTGTCGAGAGGAGCTTGACGAAGTGCTTGCCTTTATCTTCACAGGTGTTAAACCTCCGAGCGATGAGGATTTAGGACGTACACCTATGCTGGTACGCCGCAATGTGGTAGCAAATGCTTTGGAATGGCTGAAGTTGAACCATTCTGACTACAGCGATCTTCACATAGATCTGGAAGCCCTTTCTTCTTACCCGGTAGAAGGTGTCCCGGTTGCAGTTGTATACCGAAATCTTGAGGGCAGTTCCAACGTTATAACAACTGCAACTAGCTTGCATGATAATGAGGATGAAGTTGGGACTGAATCAGGTCCATGCCCTTTTACAGTCAACGGTCTCGTTGGCGCTCGTCTGGAATCTATGTCTATGGCTGCGAGAAAGGCAGCGGCACTGCAGCATTTGCGTATCGGGGGTCATGTACTTGCTGTTGGCCACTCTGAGTTTCCTGAATCAATGTACAAAAACAGCCAGCTGTATCCTCAGATGTTCCCATGGTTGTTCCCGTATGGCTCGGGCGGTTTGGGTAACTCTAGAACTAGCGGTCTCATGTCTGAGTTGAGACAAAAGCGGCACTTCCTGCTGTACCACGACAAGCGATTTCAGACAGATTCTCGCTTTGTTCTCCTTGCCTTTAATCACGAACAAATGAAAACGGGCACGACTAACAGCTTTATCTTGGCCAAGCGATCTAATTTCAATTCTATAGTTTCGAACTTGTGTAAAGTAGATCCTGCGGTTCTGATGAGCATATCAAATCGTCTTATACGATGTGTTTGAAAGGAACATTGACATCTGGCAAGAAAGCAGTAGTGAGAGCGAGGCAGCAAGAAAGTTGATATTGAAAATGGCAAACTCCTTAACGTCTAAAGTCGAAATCGGTGGGCCTATGGCTTCTCTGTACCTTCTGGGTAACCCAGACCACTATTCCAGTCATTCCTTTGTGCCGCTCTACTGGAGGCAATATGTTATGCACGTCAGGCATGCATGGGAAGTCGAAGCGGATTCGGGAAAGAATAGAGCTGTTCCTCAGTCCAGTCCAAAGGCCCATACGTCTTTCGAGCTCCCAGGGTCAAATGGCAATGACGATTCAAATGAATCGCCTCCTTCAGATGCTTATGACAAAGTAGTTGTCTCACGAAATAGCGGAAGGTATATCGGTAGGTCTCATCTCGACGACGACAAACTTAGACCTCTAGAGTTGGATGGTGTCTGTGTTTATGAATGGGTACAGTGTGCAGTTCGGAAAGCAAAGAAAGACATGAAAGGGCAAGGCAATAATCTATTTGAGTATGCTCCAGGGCATCCGCTGAAGGAAACTCATTCCGTTGTTTTTGATAGAAAGCACATGAGGACCGTTGTGCCCAATTTTTTAGGCGGATTCTTGCCAAGAACTGACGGAGAAGATCGTGAATTATACTGCTGCACAATGCTTGCTCTATTTGCTCCATGGAGAACAGGGCTCGAGCTCCGAGAAGTACAGCAGAGCTGGGAAGAGGCATTCAATGCTTCTGAATTTACTGGAAGGCTTCAAAAGGTGATACTGAATTTGAACATTCGTTACGAATGCTACGATGCCCGAGACGACTTTCATGCACAGCTGCAACAGCGTATTGCAGCACAGCAGGAAGACGGAGTTAATCCAGATGGAGACCACGAGGAGGACGTTGACTTAGAGGACACCACTGGAGTAGAAGGCGAATTAAACGAGCATGACTTGTGCGATGAAAGCATGCTAGGTACTTGGTCCAAGCGTCGTCTTGAACAAATGAAAGACGTTGAGAGTGCGTTGCAGAGTGCAGGATGGGTAGTTGAACCCGAGAGATTTACCAAAATCGGAGCTGAGGGGGTGCCGTTCTGTCCAGAGCAATCCCTAGCAGCTAGTAAATGGAAAGAAATGGTGGCCAAAGAGAGAAGCAAGGTTATAGCAGCCAGAGGTCTGGGCTCAGTCAATTCCATGACAATTGAGGACAATATGGACATTGATTTCAGTGCTAACAATGACGCAAGAGTGATTCCAGGCGCCTATCTGCTGTCAGATTTCAAGATGAATGATGCAGATGTCAAGGCTCATCTTCGAGCTGTCATCACAACGTGTAGCCTGAATACGGAACAGGAGCGTGCTTTCAGGATCATAGCACACCATTCTCTGTCAGCTGATCCAGAGCCCCTTCAGATGTATATTGGTGGCATGGGAGGAACTGGGAAAACAACGGTTATCAACGCGCTGAGGACTTGGTTTCGCAAGCGTGGAGAGTGCGGTAGAATGATAGTTCTTGCACCAACCGGGGCAGCTGCTTCAATTATAGGTGGCTCTACCTATCATTCCTACTTGGGAGTTAGAACCGGCGAGAACAAGTCTACAGGCACCGCGAATGATCGCAAGCTAGACGATGCCAGGAAGCGACTTGCTGGGGTGTGCTATATCTTTTTAGACGAGATATCTATGGTCTCTTGTCAGGATTTTCATCTTATCGATCTCCGCCTCAAAGAGCTAACGAAAGTCCACGACTTACCGTTCGGTGGCGTCAGTATGATTGTGGCCGGTGACTTTGCACAATTGCCGCCTGCAAAAGGACAATCCTTGTACAGTGGACAAGTTTCCAAGGTACAATTGGCTCGACAAGTTCAACAAGATCAAGAGAACACTCTGGGTATGCTTTTGTGGCATCAGTTTGTAACTGTGGTTGTGCTTAAGAAAAATATGAGGCAGGTCGCTGACTCGTCAGAAGATGCCAAGCTGAGGCTGGCGCTCGAGCATATGCGATTTAAAGAATGCACAGAGGATGATCTAGCATTTCTCAAGAGCCGCATTCCTTTCTATAACAAGGAGCTTTCATTGAACCGCGGTCGATGGAAGGATGTGTCCGTGATAACGGCTTTGAATACTCACAAAGACCAGATCAATGCAATGAACGCCGTCAGGTTTGCTCAAGAACACGGGAAAACCCTGCACCACTTCTACTCCATTGATAAAGAGTCTCGGGAACTGAGCTCTGGCCGACGCAAGACAGGCATTGCTGCCATTTCTAAGCCCATTAGATTAACCAGATTGGTGCAGGACGTTCTATGGACTTGTCATCCTTATACTAGCCAACATATAGCGGCGTGTCTCTCTCTCTGTATCGACATGCCTGTTATGATTCGACATAACGAAGCCACTGAGCTCTGCATGACGAAGGGTCAAGAGGCGATCGTGAAGGGATGGATTAGCAGGGAAATACCTAGTTTTCCTGGCCGTCGCTGCCTAGATGTGCTCTTCGTTGAATTAGTGAAGCCTCCGCAACTTGTGAAGCTTCCTTATCTTCCGCAGAACATAGTCCCCATCACAAAGCTGTCCTCAACAATAAGGGCAATCCTTCCTAATGACAGAGCTGTTTCTATAACCAGGCAACAGATTCCCGTGCTATTAAACTTTGCTATGACTGACTATGCGTCGCAGGGCAAGACTCGAGATATCAATGTTGTTGACGTCAAACACTGCCGCAATCACCAGGCCATTTATACAAGTTTGTCTCGTGGTCGTTCAGCTAGGGACACAGTCATACTCCAAGATTTTAAGGAGAACAAGTTAAAAGGAGGTTTGTCTGGATATATGCGACACGAATTCCGCAGCTTGGACACCCTCGACGAAGTTACCCGTTTGCAATACCAAGGCCTCTTGCCCCCTGGGATCGTTCGAAATCTGAGGGACTCTACCATCCGTTCGTATCGAGCGTATCAAGCTATGAAACAAGGTACTGAGTCAATCCCTGCTGTACCGTCGAAACGGGGAATCGATGACGCAACAATGCCTGCCGGTAAAAGACGACGACTGACAGCGTTTACACTGAGGATGAATGCAGTATCTCAGGACCAAAGTACATGGTTAACAAGCTGGATTTGGGACTCAGATAACTGGAGCTGTGCATATGATTCCTACTTCACAATACTGAGATTTATTTGGACAACAGACAGGCGGTTCTGGACAGAAGTGCTTACAGGACTGGGAGTGTATACCGCCAAGTTGGCTCAAGGTTTTAAACAGGTTGAGACATCTCAATGGACTCTTGATGCTGTGAGAAACGCGGTGCGAGATGACCTTTGGACGGTAGATGATGTCAGTTTTCCTAAAGGTCAGACTGGCACGGATATCTACGGTTTGGTTCAGCATGTGTGCGGCTTATGGACTCGTACCAACGAACACAGTACCCTTGCCATGCTTGAGTGTCACAGCTGCGGGTTCCGGTGTGCTGGATCTGCCTTTCACTCTATCGGCGTGTACACCGTTATGCGACATGTACACGATGCTGTGTTTACGCTTGGTGAGTATCTGCAACGGTTGGAGAAAGACAGTGGTACTTGCTCCACGTGTGGCTCCAACATTCAGTACCAAAACGAGTATCCTCCTTTGATTAACATACAGCTTCCTCTGCTCTCGGTGGATGTGGCTGGAGAGCGCATGATTATTGACCACGGTATATCGTTGGGCGGTAAGCAATACACATTGAAAGGAGTGGTGTACTTCGGCGAAGCTGACCTCCACTTCGCGAGCCGTGTCATCGACGACAGCGGGAGAGTCTTCAGATATGATGGAATGCTCAACGGAGGGTGTGTCACCTTCGACAGCCAGCTGCCAAATGAACCTTCGACTTGGATGGCAACGATGGCTCATAGGGTGGCCTCGATAGCGGTGTACACGGCTCAGGGTCAGAGTACGTACGCTCGAAGCGATACTTTACTTGTTGTATGAGTCAAATTTGCATTGATTCTATGTCGCCTACTGTACTAGTGCTGCATAGATACATGGATGTTGGGGTCGATGAATTTAACTGTTTTGTTTGGTCACCACATTTAATCGTATAGGATAACTGCGAAACTCACCTAAGCACTCTCCCGATGCTGCACGAATCCACCCAGCTTCTGGACAGTACATGCTACTTTCTTCGCATTGCACGCGGCAAGCAAGCAGCCAGGTCAAGCTGCTGTCAACGACGTCAGCCCTCATGTTTGACATAGACTCAAAACATAGACGCATGGTTGAGCGGTCCAAGACTGAACGTATGGTATGCCCACAGTAGCCGTAGGTGCGGCAAGTGTGACTGCCGATCCACTCCGCTGCGGCGTCGACAACCTGAAATCCTCGGCCTTTGTATTTCTGCAAACACTCCGCAACTTTCCTTGTTTCCTTGTACCGATAGGAGTTCAGCAAGCCCACTCGATCGGCAAGCATCCAAGGGTATGCAGAGACAATCGAGTTCCAAGTAATGAAGTTCATGACCATGGTCGAATGGAACAACATCACAGCGGACGGCGAGCTGGGCAGTTTGGTTTCGACGAGGTTGATAAGATTGCCGGTACAAGGGTGAATGTACATCTTGACATCGACGATGCCTTCCAACTGTGGTGAGCAATACACACAGAGTCTATGTAGATGTTGACACACCGTTCTCGTCTGGCGAAGTGTATGCGTTTCTAGGTGCTCCAGCCACTTTGTCCACTGACATCGGAATCTCTTCAACGTAGTCTGTTTCGTCGGCCAAGAATTGAGTTATAGCACCCATTGACCCCTGGGGAACGAAGAGGTCCATGTCGCCAGGCTGGAAGATGTCGCCCTCAATGACGGTGATAACGGTTGAGCCAGAAATCGTCAGCTGGTTGACACGCATAAGTTCTAGAAATCTTTCGGGTATTAGGCTGCGGTTGGCGATATGCCTGTAAACTCTGTTCCTAGCGTGCTCCTTGTAAAGTGCATAGTTGGTCCAGCAAGTTAGCGCCAGGTTGATTGAATGGACCAATGATGTCCATTTCAGCACTTGGTGTTGCAAGGCGTCTGGGAGGGAATCCCACATCGATCTTTGGCCTCTACTGTCAATCAGTCGCTGCCCATACAGTAAAGGCCGTGGGTGACGCACCGGGTAAGACAGTCTGCAGAAAGTGCGTACAACAACGGTGGGGTAAGAGTCTAACAGTTTCAACCAACATATGTAGCAGGGTTGCTTATTCGTTACCTGGACCCTTTGCCCAGACCAGAACAGTGTTCTTGACCGAGTCGCATAACAAATAATGACGGGTGTGATAGAGTACTGGAGCCGTAATGGCAATGCGCAGGGGAGTGCACTCGGCACGAAATCCACAAAGGGTAAGGAAGTTACACGTGTTGGCTCTATTTATGTTTGCTATCCGCTTCGACTTCAGATGCAAACAAATAAAAACACATTGGTTCTGTGCTTTTCCTCCCGAGCTTTGATCGCCACCAGACGCTACAGCTGCCGACATTCAGATAAGTTAAACCCTGTCCCATGGAACTTGTTGGGTCCTTAGCGCTGCTATGTTGACTTTCCATGCGATAGGCTGCTGAGCGCACGACGCCCGCGGGCCAACAATTGGTATGTATGTTGCATTCTCGACTGCCTTATCTGCCCGATTTCATTCCGATTGCTATCTCCGTTCCTCACTCTTTCTTTGGCATTCTTTTCTCAGCTGCGGGCTTCTACCTTTCCGATCGAATTCATTGCCTACATCCGTGGAGCTGATTTCGTTACAGGTATGCCCGATTGTGCCGTTGAGAAGATCGATGAGGACCTGCAATCTTATCCCCAGTTACAAAGTACGGCCACACTCGCCTTATGCGGTACCCCTTAGCGTGCATTTAAGACAGGTAAAATTTGTTATGTACGATACAAGGCTGTCAGCTACTTTCCTTCTGGTACGCATATTCGGCTCCTTGGACACATCTGTTAATGGATCGATGCTGACCGTCGCTTCTGGCTCCGAGAAAACCAGGAATTAGAACCATCAAAATATAGCTTGGCTGCTACCTCTGAAAAGCATAGCATCCGATTCATCAAAGCACGCAGTAAGTCTCAGCTGCGCACGTTGTGCTGGAGCCATTACTCCGGACTGCTTGACGGAGCCTTTGCGACCACATTGCTCGAGTATGCACTACGACAGCATCTCAGTCGCAATTACTGCCCTACTTGTCAACCTGCGGTCTGGACATCACTCTGTTGTCTTCCTGGTCGGCCGTGTCTTTTCTGTCTCACGGCGGCTCTAGATCTCGATGCTCAGGTGATGTACTGACTGGTGGTTGACCTCTTTTTGTGTCCTACGACCCTTTCCTAGCACTGGAAGCCCGCGGCCCAGGAAAGAGAATGTACTGTGGATAGCGACCTTGCACCAGTCATTCGGAGCGCTAATCGAGTCCGATGACACCAGCTTCTCTTTCAAATCCCTAAACAGCTACGTTGGTTTACCTGGCGGAATTCGATAACCTTGCATCTGGTCTAGCGAAGGGGAGACGTTCCATCTATATATAAGAGAAACGCCGTGATTCCGTGTCTTGAAGACCAAAGCAACCATTGTCTCTTTAATCCTTGCCCTTCTTCTACGTCTCGAATGGCAACTCTTGGTGGACCTATACACACAGACAGAGATGTGTTGGGGATTTCCCACAAAATGGACAAAGCGCGTCAGGTGCACAAGCCGGTTTCAGTCCTCATTAATCTGCGACTGACCAATCGATCAACCAGCGTGGCTTATTTGAAGGTGTCCGATGTGCGGTTATCGGAGCAGAGTGTACCGATACTCACATTGTAACGGTTCTTGTTCACCCCGGATTTGAAGGCCGTGCACGACACGTGGATCTCTATGTGGACCGGTACCTAGACATTGAGCCTAACAGATCTACTGGAGCAAAAGATATGGATAAGTTCGGGAACTGCATTCGACGGTATCCATATGGAGCCCCACGTCAGCAGCCCTTCCACTGGGCCATTTATGTGCCGTGGCATCGAGTAAGTCCGCGCTCTTGGCCTTGAGGCTGTTGCGATTGCTGATTGAATTGCACTAAAGAAATACAAAGACCCTCCCCAGCCACGAAACCGCCTGTTCGACACTTTCAAGTGTAAAGATGCACGCAAATCTGTCTACGGAAATATAGTCATTGTGAAGTCGACTCCTGATGGGAGAGCATGCGATGTTCTGGAGAGAGAACTTTACTTTATCAAACGTTTAGTCTACAGGTGAGTCCCCTTTTGGGACACAATCCCGAGAGCACTGATAGCTGACACCCTCTATCTCCCTTCATTTGTCCGAAACGCGTGGAAATGAAGCTTTATGGAAGACCTTCACAGCGACACGGTTTACCCCGTAATGTGGAATCCCTTGTTGGAAGAGCCTTCGTATCGGGACGGAAATATGTGGGAAAAGTGGTGACCTGGTCGTCTCGATACCCAATGTACCTTCCAGTGTCCGTCATTGTACTCATCTCCGACATGGAATCGTCTTCACCTCCCTTACATCCTTCTCTGAGAAACATCTGGATGCTGGAGCTGGTATCACTGATTGCAGAGCATTTGCCGTGGTGGGGGCTCTTCCTCCTTCATTTCTATCCTTATCCCGGTCCCAAAGCCTTCGCAATGGAAGCCAGGCGTCGCGTACATTCGGTGATCGCACCCTTCGTTGCCCCAGAGCATCCGAGAGAGTTTTTCGATCGTCTCCGCGATACACAGGGACTGGTATTCGGATCCATCGTGCGACACCTGTTGCTGCTCAACCAGAAAGAGACATCCTTGCCGATGCCGCTCTTCATGCAAATAGTCGTGCCGGATGAAATGAATGAAGATTGGTTCAACTTCCTTACCCGCATCGGTTACGAGTCGCTGGAAAAAACTCCCTCTGCTGGGTGGAAAAGCGAAACGAAAAGGTTGGAACAATTTGAAAGAATGCTTAGCAGCGGATCGGTGAGCTCCTGAATCCTAGATTCTCGAATCATTTATGCTCATCTAAAATTGTTTTGCTTTGGGCGGCTGGTCAGGTACAGCGGGTAACCGTATTCATTGCCCGCAGGGACTCGGCTCTACGCGTCCTGATCGGGGCACCGACTACGGCCGACATGCATGGGATAACACCTGACGTTGTCTTCTCCTTCTACCCCCGCCTCGCCTTTGTCAACGAGGGGTTGCGCTTTGAAAGTACACTAATCGAAGACACACATTACCCTGCAGAAAACGTATGCATCACCGATCACAACCGACACTGGAAGAAGGACTGTGGGCCATACTGTCCTGCTTTGCGAAGGAAAACCTACGACGATGAGGGGTACGCAGCTTACGTTTGGAACGTAACTGCACCTGAAGTCCATGGAGGCGGAACGCTGTTTGACCCGACGAACGAAGAGAAGAGGAGAGAATTACTGTACAGCACTCGCACGACCTGGACTGTCTTATCGCAATGTCAGAACGAGAATTGTAGTTGCAGGGAAATGCAAGAACAGGGCAGCGAGTACGTAGTAACTTAGAAAATAGAGCATCTTCTATTTGTACCTGCAGCTGCAGTCCATTAGGTTACGACGTATTCAATTTTGAAAAGGATGATCATATCTGAGTGCTATAGCCTGAATAAACAAGTTGTGTTACTTGCGACGTCCGTAAATAGCGACGACTGGTGGGATAAAGGTCATAAATAAATTCGGGTAGAAAACGACAGAAGGTTCTATTAAATTCTTGTACAAAGTGTCTGATAATTTGGGAAGCGGAGGGGCGAGAAGGGGATTAAGATCAGAGGGTCAAGGGAACTAGGAATTCATTAAAGGGTTCAAGAAAGTAGGCGTTGAGAAGTGGTGTAAGGAATTGGGGTGAGATATGTACTAGATAGTAGAGCAGCGAGCGTGGAAGTAGGATGTATGGGCTGTGTCTTCACCCTAAAACACGAGTAGTTCGCGGGGCAGCAGAGTAGTTCTTGCAGTTGATGTTTCGACATCGGTTTGTGAAGCGCCAGACGAGAGGAGCCTCCGCGAGAAGGTGATCGACGTTGGCGTAGCGGGATATGGGACGTTCAAAAGTAGTGTTCCAAAGAATACTGCCCACCGCCTTGTCTCCTACCGTCTTGCGCAGAGAGGCAGGACAATATATACCGCAAGGTCGGGTCCAGAACAAGTTGTTGCACTCCATGTCGTAACAAGGAGAGGGTCGACGTGCATAACGAATGTGCCTTGTTGTCAGTCTTGATGGTGTAGTTTGCTGTAGCGAGATTTGGGAAGACAGAATAAACAGTAGTGGCCGTGACAAGGTTGGTCTGGGCAGTGAAAGGGGAGGAGAGAACGACTTGCATCAGTCCTCCGTTACTTTCGGACAGCGTCACTGTGAACTTCTGCCCTCGTTTTGCATCAGCTACAATACTGCCCAATAACAAAAACGCACTCACCCTTGCCCCGTCAACACTTCTAAGGCGCTTGGTTCCAACCGCAAATGCGGATAACACACTCTTGTACGCGCCGTAGATCGTTCTGTCTTCCCACTCGGTATAACCAAGCGCTGCAAAACAGTCTTTGGCCTTGTCCATCTCGCCCTTGCGGAATGCGATATTAAGGTCTCTGGAAACGTCGTACTGGCCTTCTGTTCCGTATTCATAGGCTTTGTCCATGAAAAGGCTCTTCCTGGCTAACAACCGACGGGCAACGGATCCTACAATCCCCCCTCCGATCGCATTGAGCAGCTGAAGAAAAACGTCGAACTCGTCCTCGTCGATGAACGGTCCTATCACATCCCGGATGCGGATTCGAATTTCTTGTCGGGCAATGTGTCTACTGTGGCGATCCAGTTGAGAGACGGTCGCAACAGTTGGAAAGTCGCATTCGGACAACACCATTGACAACATTTCAGGCGTCCTGTAGACTTCACGAGTGCCAGGGTTCTGATGATGGCAACCAAAGCTACAGCAGGGCCGGACCTTGGGACGTGCTTTGGCTCCTTTCGGAGACCGGATGTTGCTGGATGCCGTCCGGTCACGACCTGGACTGAGAGTAGGAGTGATGGGAAGCGGGGGAAGAAGCTGTGTGCGCCTCAAAGAGCGGCGCGACGTGACGGGCAAAGGAACCATGTCAGAGAGGTCAAGAGTTATTGATAAATGGAGATTCGGCAGGCAAGAGAAGGGAATCTGTGGGAGAGAGGATTGCAGGAAGGTACAGTGGCAATTCAACGGTGAGGAGGTGAAGGAGTATGCGCGCCAAACTGGCTTTATATATTCGCGGTAAGGCGACGACGCTAGGTTACAAAGCAAGTTGGGAGGTAAGCTAACAAGGGCGCAGCGTATGCTCGACGGCGGCGGGTGGAGTAGAGCGGTAGCACTATCAGATCTGTAGTCGGGAAAACGTGCTGAAACGCGCATCAGTAAGGTACACGGAAGGAGCGGGTGTCGGTACCACCGCGGACGAAATGCAACAAAAAATATGAAATAAACCAAAACAAAAGATAAAAGGAGGGGTCGATACAAGCAAAAGGGGGTAAATTCAAGATCAACGAGGGAAAAAAAGGCATAACCAGGCACGAGCACTTACTCCACGACCATAACTTCAATGAAATACGTATCTGCGGGCGTTACAGGACACACAAATCCCTCCCTATCGGTCTTGACTACCAGCAAGCTTCCGCGGACATTCAGGGAGTTGCCCCCACCGAAAGATCTCAGTAGGTTGTTACGCCGGTCAATCGGCTGTACAGTATTGGAAAGGCTTGGGAATAGGCACGAGAGGTAGCTCGAAAGGACGTACATTGTTAGATTTGAAGATGGTATACATGTATGGGGTGAGACGGGCGGAATCAATTGGCCATTGAGGGACTTCAACGAGAGACTCGTCAAGATTATACACCAGACTATCCTGAGGCAGGATGGTGTTGACATAAACGCGGTAGGCGACATCGAAGGCTCTAGGTGCGTCGTTGGGGCCGCAGTTGACCGGTACACGGACAACCCTAGTGCTGGGCAGATCCGTGCCGATGAAAGCACATCTGACCATAGAGGTATTTCCCTCTTGGAGCTGAAGAAAGACACGTAAAATTAGTGAGCGAACATTAAGATTATACAAAATAAAATCAAAAAATAAGGTGTAAATGTAAGCGTGCGCACTTTAGAGTAGAACTTGGCGTCAGCCATCAAGACCTTCAAACGCTCTTTGGTGCAAGGCAAAGGAGCCATGAGTGATGAGTGATTCAATGAGTTGACTGATACCGCAAGCGGTCCCATAAATACCTGGAGAACACGAGGATACGAGCCGCCGAGTGAGTCACACGCTTACTGCCGCACAAGAGCCAGGTGGGGAAGCATGTTAATGTCAAATTTCGTCTGAATTTCGTGCAATCAAGATCAGTCCAAGGGAAGACGGCTGAGGAGATAGTGTCTTGGTTCAATGCCACCCCGAATTCGCTTAGATCTGAATGCATCCGATCAGACTGAACGCGGAGGTTTTCGATTAACCGTGCGGCCCATATGGTGGCCTCTGGTGCCTGATAACTGATGAAGGCATGCGGCACGCCTATCGTATTGCTGCTTGGTAGCGACAAGGAAGAGATGGCTCCGCCCCGCTTCAGACCAACTAGGCTACCGGTGCCCTTCAAAGACGATTTCTCAGATGACGAGCTGGGGTGTGAAACAAACGTTGACAATCGGGCAAGGAAGGTTTGGACTGCGTACAGCGATGGTGCGTTGAAATATAGCTGTCTTCCTCCATGTCATCGACCCCTTTACAGATGTACGCCAATGGCAAGTGTGGCCACCTCTTGTATGTCTCCTGTGCTGTCCAATTCAGTGGGGCTGACAGTGTTCCTATCCCTCGTATCTAGGGTGAAGGACCAGAGTTTCATAGAGAAAGTATTCGGATGCGAAACGAAGCGTGAAATCGGGTTTTGTCAGCTGAGGAGCAGCTTGCTGTGGAAGTTCGCCGAGAGCGTTGGCTGAACTTGCATCTGACTATGCATATGCAGCGTATTCACAGGGCTCAGTTGATAGTAGCAATGGGTTTGGACTTGGGCAACGACGAACAGGCAGCATGGAGCAGAGATTTTATGGCACGGGCTTATGATAGCATCATCAAAGAAGTAGAGCACAACGAGTTGAAGTACTTCACAGTCCCTCAATACCTCCAGGAGTGTTACGACTAGATAAATGCAACGGAACTCAAATGGTAGATATGGAAGCATAGTGTGAGCTCGCCTGGAGATGTTCAATGGTAACCCTGAATGCTATATCGGGTCAAAAATGCCTCGGACAGATTGCCGCGCGCAGCGTCGGCCCGCTACCTCTATGTTCGTTGACAAGGAGGGGTGGTGTCAGGCGGAGACGGTGGATGCGGTTGGCTCAACGACGACGTCTTCTTTCATCTACCAATATGGGACCTTATATTGCGTGGTCATTGTTGATGATTAAGAGGGCAGGCGTAGTTGTTTGTTGTTCGTCCCTCATCCAACATAAAATATTACTTGCGAATTTTAGACAACTGAGGCAAGCGCGGGACCCTTCACCGTGCATCACCACGTGAGCCTGGTATTCCCAAAACGATCTCGATCGGCGCATCGTAAGTATTCGCCCTCTTCAACCACTACTTTCACCAACCTCGTTCACGATCCCCTTCGACTTTACTTTGTACTGAATAATTGAACATGGATCCCCCAAAAAGGCCGCGTCGCCGGGATGAAGCCAAGGA
Organism: Candolleomyces aberdarensis; assembly: GCA_004126415.1. NCBI lineage: Eukaryota > Fungi > Basidiomycota > Agaricomycetes > Agaricales > Psathyrellaceae > Candolleomyces > Candolleomyces aberdarensis. The sequence goes on from SDEE01000747.1 coordinate 23,095, forward strand.
GCTCCTCAAACATCCCTTGAAATTCTTCAAAGAACATTTCGGCTCTCGTGATCCCTCTCCCTCTCTTTCTTGCCCTACCTTCCATCCCAAAGGAAAGCTTGGCAGCAAGGCCTACGAAGGCGTAAAGACCACTCTCCGGAGAATCGTCGACGTATCGGATGTTTTCCCCCCATTGAAGAGTACCGCCGCGGGGCTGTTGGCCATTTGCAATACGATCGATGTGAGTCTTTCTCTACAAGATGCGATCCTCCTTTCCAATCTATGAGTAGGCATATGGCGAGAACCACGAGGAATTCGAC
>SDEE01000748.1:0-23376 GCA_004126415.1 Candolleomyces aberdarensis
TACCACCACTTCTGTGGCGTCGACGACCATCGTTACCACTTCATCGAGTTCTTCATCGTTCCCTGCAACTACTTCAGTCCTTATCTCGATCACGTCAACTTCAACGTCCAGTTCCCCTTTCACGTTCACTACTTCATCTTCCACCTCGTCATCGACTCTAGCGCCGGCGCCTACTTCGACGGATTTTTCATCCACCGAAACTTCTTCGTCCACCGAGACCACCACTTCCTCCACGACCTCAGCCTCAGATGCAAGTTCGACCGCTACATCGGAGACTTCGTCCTCGAGCGCTCCAGCCACCATAGCCGCTCCAACGGCCACTATCTCTGGTGCGGCTGAGCAGGGAGCGTCAACCACAGCGGCTCCCCGGGGTACTGAAAGTGCTACTCGCACCACTTCTGCTGCGACTTTGGCAACGACGGGTACTCCGATTCCTAGACCGACGAGCGGGATTGTGTTGAACCAGAGTGCGAGCTCGCCCCATTCGATGGTTTGTATCTATTCGTTGAGTTGGTTGGAGGATGAGTGAGTCCGAGCTATTTTTTTCCCTTTTGTGCAAACACTTACCCAGGACTCGCAGTTTGCATGATGCCCAAAGGGAAGACGTCGCTACGTTCTTTTTCCAGTTGTGGTTGTTCACGGTTGGACTTGTCGCTGTGCGTCTAATTTTCTATTTCTTCAGTAGATTAGTACTCACGGACAACGACGCACAGATCCTCAACGAATCTCTCCCCCACCTCGGCGCGGCCCTCATCGGGCACATTCTCGGTGGTGCATGGGCGAGCTCGAGGATCTCGTCGACCAAGGAAATGGCCAAGATTTATCGGGAGACGATCGTTCCTCGGGCCTGTGATAACGTGGACCTGTTGGGGTTGTGGTGGGATTTGAGGTTGGCTCATACGGTGGGTGTTTCAAGTCGACTTGCGTTCTATTTTCGACGACGGAAGATGCTAATGGTCAAAATTTGCATGGTAGATTCCTCTCGTAGTTCTCAACGTCCTCGGTGTCATCGCGCTTGGGTTCTTGTCGTGGAAGCTTCTTAGGGTGCGTCACTCCCTCTCGCTCCGTCTTCGTACAAAGACTAACACAAGTCTGATGTTTTGTGAACTTTAAAACGTTGTTTAGATCTACGCCAAATCGACGTTCAGCCGAATGGGCGCCTCACCCTCCATTCACAACAAATACAAGCTCGTCCTGCTCTTCAGCGTAGGCCTCCAACTCGCTAGCTTCTTCACTGCGGCTTCGAGCGGTCTCTGGATCTCGAAGATCGTACACGGGAACTATAAGATGCTGGTGAGGCATGCAGCGTTGTATCTTACGGCGTTTGTGTTTATTTTCGCGGTGCGTTTTCTATGGTTACTGCTGGCCTTTTCGTTTGTTTTGACTGTTGTCTTATCTGGTATAGGCTGTCGTTCCCTGGTTTTTCCTTGTAAGTATCCTGTTATTCTATTGAGTGGAGGGATGAAGCTAATTATTGCTATAGGGCTGGACGAGTACACGCAAAGAGTCGAGAATCCGGTTCTTCTCCTTCGTCGGGATTTCTGGTCTTTTGGTTGCCATTTCGAGTGCTATGTTCAGTAGTGGGAGTACGTGCTATCTTCCTCTTCTTTCTATGACATTTACAAATTTATTGGGATGTCACTACAGTGTACCGCTCGATTTTCAAGTCATGGCAATTCTTCGCCGCAGTCACGGTGACGGCTTTCGTGTTGTTGGTGGTTACCGCCGTTGCGGGTATCGCTTGCTTCTTCAATTTCAATAAAGGGCTGAAAGAGCATCGTGAGTCTTCCTCCTTGAAACTTGATCTCTATTGTACGGAAGCTCACGTAAAACATTACTGTGCAGTCCACGCAGCCGAGGCACTCGACGGGGACGACTTTGCCCCTGTGCAATTCGCCGTCCCGCCCGAAAACACCAGAGAGTACCGAGACTCGGAGAAAGGCAGTCCAGCACCCCTGCCAATCCCGCCACCGGGCCCGCAGCTCAGCGACCTCCTGCGCCCAACCAATCCGCGAGACGCCTCCGATGCCAACTCTGAGAAACTCGAGACGGGGTACTGGGAGAGGATCGATCTGGAGCAGCCTCCGCTGACTTACTCGCCCTCGTTGAGTTACGCGTCGATGTCGCCCCGGCTTGCGATCCCCGCGCATCTGCAGCAGACGGGTGCTTCGATCCCGGGCTCGCCTGTTAGTTTCACCACGACGTCCACCGGTCGACCCTCGAGTGGCAGTTCGATCAGGACTTTTGGTTTCGAGAGGCGGCCTACGTTGCCTTCGTCTCCGAGGCCGGGTTCGATTAGGAGTTTGGAGAGACGCCCGACGCTGCCTTCGTCTCCCCGGCCGAACTCTGTGAGGAGCGTGAGCTCGGTGGGGAGTAGGGGCCCTTTGTTGCCTGCTTCGCCGCAGCCGCCGAGTTGGCATGTGAGGAACAGGAGCAGGTTTAGCGATGATTCGGGTGATCGGGATGTGGATAGCGGGATGGGGTCGTCGATTCGGATGAGTTATGCGACGGATGGTTCGGTGGCGGAGGCGCCTCTGCCGCCTGTCCCTGCGCGTGTGGTTCCAGGGGGTGTGCTGCAGGCGCCCTCGCCATTGCCCGAGTCGCTAGTCAACTTTCCGGCTGTGCCGCAGGTGGTTGAGGTGCCGCAGAGGAATAGGGTGTCGCTTATTGAGTCGATTTTGGGGATGCCGAGTCCGGCGTTTACTACTAGTTCGAAGAGGACGAATTTGACTCATGGGAATGGGAAGGCTGGGCCTAGGTTCTGATTGCTTTCTTTCGTACATTGAGTGTATATTTGAACTTTTCTTTTGTTGTACATGTGGTGTGTTTATAGAGGAAGATCCGTTGAGAATCTTTGTTTTTCTACTCTCCCACTTTGAGCTTCTCGTGAGTCTAACTTTTATCCCTCGTGGATGATGATCCGCTTAAGTTGTGGGGTAAGGCGGCGGGACGGGTGTTGACAGGTGGGTCGGCTGTGCGAGCTTCATCCGGGGAATTGGCCGAGCTGGTCCCGAGGCAGTGCCGTGTTGTGGGTTGTTTACTCCACGTCAGCCCAATAACTAGGCAGGACCACGTCAGCGACTTCCCTCCTCACGACTACACCACGTATGCATGTAGATTTGTCCTGTGCAATCTAAGCGCAGTATCCACCGTCTTTTCCTCCCCGTCCACCACCACCACCGCCATGGCCCCMTCRTCGTTCATCGGCCATTTATCCCACTCCATGCGGCACCAATCACTCAGAGCATCCACGACCGTAACTGAAGTCACTATCATCACCACCCATCCACGTCTTTCACAGCTCAATAACAACCTCAATATTCTATGTTCAGGGCATGCACCAGCCGAGCCCAAGACGTCGACGAGACCTTGTTGCAGGCTAGTCACCTTCATCCAAATGGTGTCGCCAGCTCTGTATCACTTCAAGCGGACTCCATCGGGTCATCACTCGAGGTAGAGAGGGTAGGAGGATCCGGGATTCTCGGTGGACAGCGTCACATCTACCAGACGCGTTTTGTTACCGGCGCTCTCGTTAAGAAGAGTGAGAGCCTGGATGGGGGTGGGGCAAGTGATTGTCTGCATTGGATGTAGATTGTGTTCGCCTATCTTTTCGGCTTTCTTCATTCTTCTTCCCTCTCTTCCATACTTCGCTTCGATTTTTATTCAATTTGACGACTACGGTTATTTTTACTTCAGCTTTTGCTTTCTCTCCATCACGCTTCTGTTCGCTCTCTATGTTCCTCCCCTCTTTCAACTTTCTTTCGTTCATTCTTTCGGCCTATCGGACCATTTCAGTCGGTCCCATCTATCCTATAAATCTCCCGTCTCGCGCCTCGTGTCAAGTGGGTTGTGGGCTGTAATTGAACTCGTAGTAGGAGTGGCAACCCCATTCAATCCGACGCCCATAACCCCTCATCTCATTTTGTCCCATTTCATTTCTGTAACTAACATAAATAGCTTGGGAGGGAAATGGGTGACTGCAGTGAGCCACTTGATACCTCGCACTCTAGAGCCCAGACACGCGTCCGTGGCTGACACGATGGACGGAGAGAAGGGATCAATTCTTATGGATGACGGGCTTCCTCACTGGGCCCCTACCCGACCAGGAGTGTTTGGGTCGGTTTCTGCCTTTTGGCAATGAGAGGGAATCCATCAGAGCGATTGATTTCTAGCAAGGACCATCTATTCTTCACCGGCCGCCCTGAGGTTGGGGCATGGGGCGGTTATTACTTGCTAATCTCTCAAAAGAGCGTCGATTCGCCATTACACTATAATCACGTTAAAGCATCGTAGTTTGTCATGATTCCTCAAAAGCCTGTTGGCTCAAGTTGGATTCAAGTTCCTTCAAGTTAGCCCAACAAAACCCAAGTCCCATCGAACGTACTGCGGTTTGTGCTTCTGTTTCTCTACTTACTATAACGGTTGGTCTAACTCCGAATTCTCCTTGCTCTTTGAAGTTGTTAGCGTACCTCTTTCGCCTGTTGCAGCATCCCGTAAGCACAAATTCCAGTTACTCCCCAAAAGAGCTGGTATTCCAGAGCAGCTCCAGCCTCATCCCAAGTTAAAACGGATGTAGACCCAGGGACGCACTAATTGGTTGTGAATCACAATAAACTTTGCCAGAAGGTCATAGTTTGGGATAGGATGCCATAGAAACGACACAAGGTGGTCGTCAGTCCCAATTGTGGCAGCATTGCCATGAGGCAGATGCCATCAAATACAGTGCCGTGAGTCGGAAAAGCACCGTCGCATCGGTCGATNCATCCTTAACGGCCCATCCATGGCCCCATGGACGTCCCATCTCAGATGCAAACAAACTGACCTGTCGCACTTCCCCATCAATGTCACATCTCGAAACATTGAATTTTGGGTGGGGTGTATGTCCATGGTGTAACAGTAGGTCTGACTCCGAACTCTCCTTGCTCTTTTTTTGTACTCCCTTTGTTTGTGAACCTCGTTACTCCCCAAAGGGCAAGTATTCCAGAGCAGAGCTCCAACCTCAATACTTAAAAGATGGACACGGATCTAGGGATGCACTAATTGTTTTTGAGCATCACAATAGCCTCTAAACACAAATTCGGGGTTTTTACCTGCCAATCGAGTTTCCAAATTAAAATCATCCTTGATGATATGGCCTTTATCTGGCCCCATTGAGCTACTGCTGCCGTACAGCGACTCCAAATCGAAGCACAGCCGAGGACAGCCTCAAACGATGTTGCAACTTGGACAAGAATTAGGATGAGTAGACGTGCATTCAATTGCAAGAATTCGTAATTCAAGGCTTCTAAATTTGCGGCAGAAGGATGATGATCAGGAGACGTAATGATGCGCATAGCCTCATCGTATAGAGAATCTGTTCGCCTACTCCGAGTTTTAAGATAGCTCGTACTATCCATACTTAATTTCGTACTTAATGCGAGCTGGGGCCTTGGCATCCTTCCTTAAGTTAGACGTTCCGGTGGCTAAACATGGCGGACGCTCCAAACGATGTCTTCAGTGACATTGTCATGGAGAGGAACTGGGCGGTGCGTAGCGTCACTCTCTTGTTCAGATGTAACAATCACTGAGTTGCATCCTTAGTATATGACTGGTTGGTCATTCAGGCTGTTTTTTGCTAAATATTTGATCTATATTTCTTACTCAACGATCAACAGCATCGATGTATACCATTTTCGTGAGTACACCTTCTTTGCAAGTGAGCGCAAGTTTATTGACGCTCAATCTTGATTCAGGCATGGGACTATATCGACACGTTCGAGGACGAGGCACTAACTGACTTGTTGGTCTGTCCGTGATCACTGAGGTTATTGTCAAATACAGGTTGAGTTTATATGGACCGAGAAGTGGCGAATATCGAAGATTCTGNTTTTTGTTGGGCAGATATACATTCATGGTACTCATCCTTCTCGACTCAATGGTTACTCTACCTGCTGGAGATCGATTTCCAGAGAAAGTGCGCCAACGACTTGTGACAATTGACCAGTCCTCACTGATACCTCCAGGATAGGTGTGTGCCGGGGTTGCGATTGTATGGAATGGTGAGTGAAGAAAAATGCAGCTGTCGGGAATGGTACAATGATCTCCGTGTCAGTTTTGGGAGTAGTGGTCATCTATTCCGCAACAGGTGATGTATCTGGAGTTGCTCAGAATTACGAACAGTGCACTCAAATGTTGTAGGGACCATGATTCTGTGCCTCTACGCAATACTTGGCACTCGCCGAGCATACCTTTATCTCTTTGGAGCGCTATACTTTGTACGTTCTAGTACAAAAGTGAAGCCCAGTCATTGAAGACTGACTCCCTTGTCAACGTTAATTTAGGCCTTCCTCACCACGTCGGTTGTTCTCATGGCTAACTATACCCACTCTTCGGTCTGTCAGTGCGTCCATAGACATTTAGAGGAAGGCTGAACTGAACTGGTCGAAACCTGCTTCTGATACAGATGGCGAGACAGAGCTCAAGGGCCACCACGGATACCTTTGCGAATGGACACCACTAAAGCCGGTGTTTAAAGAAATAGCCAGGTGGACGATCTTTATTAGAGAGACAGGCAGGTAAATCTTATAACAATCAGATGTAACGCAACCTTACCAAACAACCTCAGCAATGGCACTCCTCGCGACATACGCCATATACACCCAGCTTCGAGGAAGAGCTGGATCATTTGCAAGAATAGTGTACCGCGATGGAGGGGTCTATTATCTAACGGTCTGCGGTCAGTTCTTCGTCGTGTGTTGTCCTTTACTTTGGCTTACCAGCATTCTCCTTTGTCACATCCAGTTTTTGGACTTTTGACGGCAATATTTGGGACTCGAATTGTTCCTACAAATGAAGACGCCATGTATGTGATTGAAACGGCAGTCCTCGTACTACATCCAGTCCTCTCAAACCGACTTTTGATCAACATCCGCAAAGAAGCTGGACTAGTTGAAAGCCAGGGAAGGGCGCCTATCACTCCTATTTTATTTACATCGGACACAACATGTCCTGGTAGTCAGAAGAGTGTGTAGAGAGAAGGAAGTGGGAAACTCTAAAGCGTTTCTGACGGATGTAGACTGAATGTTGCCTTGAATAGAAACATTTTTGTTCCATCCCAACTCCTTTAAACACCAATTCAAGGGCTGATTTTCGCCGTGTTTGATTAGTGGGCAAAGGGAGGGACGTTTCTTGTCCGGAGAACTCATCAATTTGACTGAGCTTAAGTGAGAAAGTTGCTCAGCTCGCTAGAAACGGTGTCGGTGGCTCACGAGCTCTCCTGCATCCAGAGCGGGTGGGTCGGAGAAAGGAATATTAGCACCACGCAGGGCGACATCCTCCAGTTGACCAAGTCAGATCATGTCCCTGACCTTTATCTCGTACTGAAGCAAGAACATCCCAAGAGGTACAAAAATCTTTCTTTCTAGCTACATGTCCCAATTCGGCGACCCAATCCAAGCTTCCTGATAATGAGGCCTCAAAGGTAACTTCCTACGATTGCGTCTTGACGCCATTGGTCCCTCCCAATGAACTATACAGGTCACTCATTCGAACAACGATGCCGAGACGGTGTCTGTCACCCAGCGTTCCTCCCCAATCACTCGCTACAGTGGTTGCAAAGCAGAGAATAGGCTATATCTTGAGAGTGGACGTCTTTGCGGTTAGAGAATAGCAGCTCAGAGACCTATTTCAATTTGTCACTTCTGGCCACCATCCAACCTCAAAAATACAGAGGGCGGCTGCGGCACCTGTAGGGCGAGCAACACCTGAATTATTGGCGCCCATTCCAAGCACAAGTGCTCGCTCATATTAGAATCAGGAGCTGAATTCTGCTGGTAATGAATTAAAGTTGGAATTATGACAGCCATACGTATGAATGTATCGTCAATAAGCTGTGATGATCTCCCAATCCCGACCCTTGACCCCTTCACTGACTTCATGGCTACGAACGGGAAGGACGACGTCAGCAAAGAGCAGACGTAGCCAACTGACGAGGAGGGGCGGAGGACTTACACTTCCGAAAGGTGTGTGCCAATCTTTCCGTTCGAAATGATGAATTCAGCCCCACCGTTGTTACTTACGCTGTCCCTGAGGCAGTATATACACTTGACGTACAGAGTATTGACTTGATAGAATACTGGGTTCTGTCGTCCGTTCTGGTAGGAAAGCTGAGGAAAATGGACGATGTGTTTGGTACACGGGTAGGGTATTGGTTGCCTCGTTGAAGGCGGTTGAAGTGTAATGTCATGTCTGCATAATCCAGTTTAGCTGTATCTCTACCACACAGATACGGAGAGTCATGTACCGTTCTTTCAGGTGCTCCGTCACTTTGGTATAACTTTTTGGGCTATCCAAATGCTCAGTGCAGTGGGCGCACCTCCAGATCGGCTCTATTGATTGCGGCCACGCTCTTTCTCGAGAGTGCACAAATCGTGTCTCCCCGGGTGTTAAACGGAGCCAACGTGGAGGGGATGCAGAGGACATGCACTTTCCCGGGAATCCGGCCACAATGTGTGAAACCTAATACAGGCTGGTTGGTCAAATGGTACACAGCTGCAGACCAGGATAACTCACGCATTCTCTCCATGTCAACGCTTTTCTGCATAGACGTCCTCCCTTGAGCATACTGGGTTCTTCATTGGCACAACAGAAGCGTGCATTGATGCGATCCAAGTCTTCGGGAGTAGTCACCCAAGGGTCGAGCTTCAAGCATTTCAAAATAGCCTTTACTGCTAGCTGTCCTATGTCTGACCACCAAACACCCCAAGGACTGTCGCAGATGGACCAATGTGACAAGATGTCATCCCACCCGCAGCTGGGGGTCCGGCCTGAGGTACATAGGCAGCGATAGGAGAAAACGAACGTTGCAAGGTTGAGCATATCATCGTGAAATGCTGGAACCAACCCATCCTTGCGTTTCGATTCCAGTGAGTACGGAAATAGGGACAGGAGTTCCTGTCGAAATTTCTTCCGCCAGTTTACCACGGCGGCCGGTAACTCGTCAGCAACGACCGATTCCGTATCTATCAAACTCCAAAGCTTGGATCGCGGGTCTCCAGAAGGAAGTTCTTGAAACAGATTTTTGAAAAGTGGGCTCGAGCGGAATAGAAGGAAGTGGTGTGGGAAGCTGTTCCACTGGGACGCTGGATGAGAACCTTTGTAGCATTTGTAGATGTTAACGAAAGATTCTTGCCGCTCTTTCTGAATTCGCGTAGATCGGCGTTCGCATACGCTGGGCGCAATAGCTGCAAGGTGATACCGAAGGTCTGAAGACACGGAGTTGAAGCTATTAGGAGACGATTATCAAACAGCTCTGCAGAAACAGCTGCTTACCCCGTCGCTTTGATAACCCGTGCATGACCCTGTTATCGAAATATCGCCGTACCTTGAGGGCCAAACCTTCCAGATCGGGTTTTTCAAACCCAAGCCTCAGAAAATACCTCTCGTACCTTGTACAACGGCTATGAGACTTCAACAGGCAGGTAAATGATTGTAACGTCTTACCTCGTCTCGTACCAGTTTCGCTCGAAGCTACGCGCCTCCTCAATGACATGCCGCACCCATGTCCAACATCTACGAGCAAACTGTGTTTACGGTGAGCGGATGGATTTGGAGAGTGATCTTGAAGGCATACCTCGGTCACAGTCGACACCGCTTCATGTTGAGTGGAGATGACGTTCAAATGACTAGGGATGCTTTCGTTATCATGATTCGCTCCCTCTGCTGCTCCACGGAGGAGGTGAATGGTTTCGACGACTTCATCCTTCAGGTAGTAGTTTTCCAAGGAATCAGCAGATGTACGGATCAGATTCACCGCTAAGAGGTTGGGTAAGTCCAGTGTGGTAGCCGAAAGGCTCAGGAGCTTGTCCTTACAAACAAAAGATGATTCTCTGAATAGCTGAAATACTTGAGAATCCCAAGGTATAACACTGGAACTGTCTGAGGCATCGTCTGGAGGGGGTAGATCTTCGGATTCAATCATGTTGCAAGCCTCATCCATCGTAATCATGGTGGACCTCCGCTTAGAGGCGAGGTTAGGCTAGCGAAGGCTGTTAAAGAGAGAGCATTTACTCACACATGCTTGACAGACCTTCTGAACGAATGCAAAGTCAAGCTCCGCCCAGTCCCCTCCACATTTCTAACCCCCAGGATCGACTTAGTGTCATCATATCGCCAAACCCAGGCATAACCTCACCTCACAAACGGTAGGTCCAAACAGAAACGCCGCCCAGGACGTCGGACGCAACCCGAGACTCGAGGGAGGAGAGGGGACGTCGTCCTCGTGCCTCTCAAAACTCAACTCCCATATAGATCCCGACGCAGGGCTCAGCAACACGTGGCGGAGCCATTTCGAAGACATCGAGAGGTGATAGAGATCCAGAGGGTGCAGATATTCGAAAGTCTAGGGAGGTAAACCGACTTCACAATGGCGGAGAGCAAGCACACGCCGATAAGAACTTACCTCAAGGACTATCTCCAAAGGTAACTCTGGGAACGTGGCCAGGTTGTTCTTCTCCGACAATTTCATGCACCGTCGTTGATTGGACTGGAGTCTGAGCTTTCTGAGAACAATTCCTCGAAGATAGTTTCCTAGAAATGATTCCTCGGGCTGCATTCTTTCCAGGAAAAGCACTGGCCGCTCACGTGAACGAGGGTGGCGAGAGGTTGGATGATATCCAGCCACATTCTGCCCTTTCCACTCACGACTGTGGTTGCATAGCAAAGACTGGACTATTCCGCGGAACTGGGTGTCTTTGAGCGTGGAGAACGGCAGTTCGAGAAGATCTTCGTCGGTTACAAACGACATTCGAAGTTGCTGTTCAGAGACAAGAAGGACCCGTGCGAACATCGATTGATGACATGGCTATCGGACTCTGATCATGATCACCCCGTTAGAATGTGCACGAAAGATGACAGCGGGAGTGACTCATAGACACATCGCACCATATTCTCCCAAGAGGAAGTTAGCACGACCGCCTGAACCGCCAGGAGAACTGCCACTCCCTCTAAGCTGAAATGATCGGCGGCGAGGGCTGTCGCTAGATGCTACCAAACTACCACCCCGCCGATTTGTAAACTTCGGGAAGAGGTGAATATGGAGCACGGCGGAGCGAATATTTGTTTGAGATGATCAGCCAATGGTGCTAGGCTTCGATCTCATCCAGCCCCTCCATCGCTGACATGGAAGTCTGGATGACAGAAAAGTTGGTCGCAAATCTGGGAGCTCCTTCGACGTCTCTCTCGTAGCTTAGGCGTGGATATGCGCGAGTGTCAGCATCCAAGCATTTCAAGAGAGCCATCGCTTCTGCATGTTGTCTTTCGAAAACTTTGGGATGCAAGATCCAGTTTGGGCCAGAAACCATGGCCAGGAAGCATCACCTGGCATTTCGATTTCCGACTTGGGGAATGGCATTTGATTTGGCTCCGATTTGCTGATCCCGTTCCTTTTTGATTTGACCGACGGAGCCCAACTTTAACCTACTTTAATCTTCTCTCCTTGCACACGCTCCCTCCGGCTCACTCTTTAGCTCCACCTCAGCACTCGCACCTTTGCCCACCTCTTCCGCACCACAACCAACCCTGGAGCTGCAGGAGCAGCAGATCCGAGCTGCTGAATCGAGCCTTCCCCCGACAAACGAGCAGGTCCGGCCAGGTGGAGAGATATCAGGATGGCAGGTGTGTGAAGAGGCCGAGACTGTTTGTGATCGGTGAGTGCGTGTTGTTAGCTTGTTTTTTTCTGTGTCTTCCTCATGTTGAAGGAGCTCTATGAGAAGACGAGACTCGAGAGCGTGAGGTGGTGGTGAAGGATGGAGGTGGGCTGAGAGAGAGCTATCGCCGAGTCTGAGTCAATGAGGAGAAGGTGGTATTTATTATCATCGTCATTTCAGACCTTTCAATCTTTCTCTATCATCCATGCGGAGCTTGTACTTATCGAAACATCTCCTCCTGAGTTCTTTTCTTCACTCGTAGGTGGTGCAAAGAATCGAAATAATTTGAACGTAGAACAACGCTCAAGTCTCAGCAGTAGCTTGTGGCGGCGGGTCTACATGCGCCGAATTACTAAGGACCGATGGGTTGGGTTCTCTGCACCAGCGATTACACCATTGCTCAACGGCGGCTTGATGATGCCTGAAAAATCACCTACGTTGATGAGTGCTAGTGCAAATACGAATGTAAAAGGGAGCTTGAACATGGTGAGTGGTCGACGAGTCGTCTAGTTGACAATGAAGGAGCTAATTTGTTAAGACAGCTGTATGGACAGAGTCATTTTAGGTGTGCGGGTACGGCTCCGGCTTCCTCGCTGTCGTCCAAGAGGGAGAAGGGTCAGCAGCTATGTCGAATATGAGGACTCAGGCTGGAATAGCTTGGCAGCTTTATCTAGAAGTGCTGCTATCATTATGACTAGCAACGATAACCAAAGGCACATCGACGGCAACATAGGCGGGGAAAGCGACACAGAGGCTGATGTGGAGAGGGATTGAAAAGTTGATTCGGATGGTCGAGAGTCGATTGTTATGCCTGCCAATGCTATGCTGCCTTTCATAAACTTTGGCCCTGGTGCTGGTGGGAAAGCTCAGTACTCTTCGCTCTCATAGTTACAGATATATAGTTGCCCTCTTCTCTCCCTCTCAAGTCTGTCTTGCGCGATTATGGATGTCTCTTTGTTGCATTTAGCTTTCTTTTACGTGCCGTCTCTCTAGCTCTCTGAGCTCTTTCCCTCCTTATTGAGTTATGCATAAATATTAGTGTCATTATAATGGCTAGAGGAAGCAAGAGTGAGCGAGGCCAAAACACTCAAAAAAAGTGATCAGGGCAATCCATCCGCTTTATTTTGGAGAACAATGATCTTGCGCCAATCCTTGCAACATTTGTACGATGTATTCAAAATCTTCCTAGAACGAGCAGACGTAGTAGTGGAAACTCAGCTGTCACACATATATTATTGCTTTCCTTACTTAGCTCCTCAGTGGGAGTTTCCACACAATGTTGTGAGGTGTGAAGAACGAATATGGTCATCCCGAGGGGCCGCTGGGGAGTCGATCTTGAACGTCCACCGAGTTCTTTAAATGGGATGGGCTACAATCATCTCCCAACACAATTGATAATTACGTACGAGAGTCAGTTGAAAGCCTTTGAGACATATCAGTGGCCTTACTGTAATTCCACTTGCTCCACAATGGTTCATCGAGGCTGGGAATGCCAGAGGGACTGACAACGAAGGTGCATGCTGCAGGCGGAGCAAGGTCGTGTTCCTCAAGGCTGACTGGGGAAGCGTTTGCCAAAGAGAGGCAAGCCAAAGCAACAGCGACGATCGAAGAAAGCTTGACAATCATTCTTACTTAGCTTGAAGGGCTGAATCGGCGAGGAAAGCTTGCTGGCTCGAGTAGGAACAGCCTGTAGGCTTTTATAGATTTTGAAGAAGTTCCACTTAATCTGGCCGAGAATTTTAAGTTCGGATTTAGGAGAGACAACTAGCGCGCAGCGGCCTTCGAGTCGGAGACGGGGAAAGCTGGTCGTAACTTTCGTCTTTCCTTCACTCACGTCTTTCGACAGCTTTCAAGAAAGTACCAGATCCGCATGGCTGATTGTGAACACTCGAGGCTAGCCTTTTTGGTCACAAGGTTTATGTCTGTCGTCACCACAATACGGCTGTGAATGCCCGCCTGAGCACGATGAATGTATAATTGACTTATTGTCCAGACAATCAATAGAGCTCCGAAACAAGAACCTTCGCAATCAGCCTCACCGTAAGCAGTTTCCGCACCTCGTTTGATCCCGATACACGAGAAACAAGTGCGTGGAACCCAACAAAATTACTGATGTTGGTCAACAGCATTAGTGACTGTACTCCAAACGTGCTGGCTGAGGGTCTTGAATCCATGAGAGACACTGAGCTTAACAACTGCTTCCAGAGACCCTATGGGATATCGACGACAAAAGGCGACCTTACTGTAAGCCTCCATTGTTGGTCTGATAGCTATATAGGTCTGTGACTACCTGGAAACTCTGGAAGATGAAGTGGCATGATGATGTGGCTGAAGACGTGGGTCCGTCCAATGTCCTCTTTACGCTGGGGAAGTGATACTGCTCGTTATGGTAGCAACGAGCCTGATTGTACATGATCGGTTAACTGAGAAAGTGGGGGGCTATACCGAAGTCCTTCTGCTGAGGTGCTAGATCGGCACAATTCCACATCGTAGGTGTGCGCTGGAGCTTTGACGATGTACAATAGTCATTTTTCCATGAGTTCTCTGACTCGTTTGATGCACAAGCTCATTTTGCTTTGTCACGGAGGTCTCCGCGTCGACTACCCTCAATCCAGCCACAGCGAGGTACCCAGCCCTGACTGGTGTACCTGGTCTGGGATATTCGGTCCTTTCTCTTCCTTTTCTTCCTATATTGTGGCGGAATGTTTCATGAACGTACGAAATCTGGATAAAACGGGTCCCTAAACGAATGTGTTTTGCCGCCATTGGCGTAGCTTGCGATAAACATGAGGCGATGGAGATCTTGGGCAATGGCTGGAAGGATCATTCCATACTGGTCCGTATTCAGCGAAATTCGATTTCCTGGTCCAACTGCGGCTTTTCTCGGCTTTCCTAAACGTTCCGACATGACGTGCACGAGTGAGGGCGTGTACACGCCACAGTGATGACCTTGGAAACTTACACACACACACACACCCGACGCCGTTTTTGGCATTGCGGGAAGCGTCCTCGCTTCCTTCTGAAGATCGCAGTTTGATACTGGTCAACGATCGAGGGCTTACGAGGCAAAGAGGCTATAGCTTATCAATGCAAATATATTGGGCAAAACCTCAGCGTGTTTTCGGTGAGGCTGTAAGGTGAAAGCCACCCCGATTATTATGGGCTTGCAGTTGGTATCCGAAAATCTTGTCAGGAGTCAAGATTTTCCGGTTGAGGTAAGCCTTAACTTTGTCTCAGGTGAGCCATTAGCTCGGCGAGCACGGCTACCGTGCCAAATTGATTTTGTAACGCGCTCCGGGAGTGGTAGCTCGTCCCTGAATACGTCTGGAGAAAGCCATGCTAAAGGACAGGGCTCCAGTATAGTTATGCACCATGGCGTAGATTTATCCTTCCCTAGAATTTACAACACGGCAAACGTCCTCCCATGAGGCTGAAGCTGACTCTATGGGGGACCCTGCCGAAATCGTTCCTCGTCATTCTCCGCTCGGCACTGGGACGTGCTGCCCTTTACGCCTTTGAAGTCAGTATGAACTCATAGTAGGGAACGGAGACTCGTACAGTTTGTGGGCTTCATTTGGTGCGTTTCAATCTCTCGTAGTAGCCTCATTAGACTGACAAAATTCTCGCTCTTCCTGACGAACCTGTACCGCCTGTGTTTTTTCATCCATCATTTGTGCCCCGCCGTACCATGCCATACCGTTTGATGGGTTCTTTCGACTTCCGACTTAGGCGTTCGATGACTCACCAACTGGAACGCATTTTCCGCCTCCGCATCCTACTCGCGTCTCCGCTCACCTCGTCCGCTTCCGTGTCCGACATTGGTGCTACAACCAATACAAACAGTGCACTTGCTGGACCGACCTTTTCCCTGACGAACGA
Organism: Candolleomyces aberdarensis; assembly: GCA_004126415.1. Lineage (NCBI taxonomy): Eukaryota > Fungi > Basidiomycota > Agaricomycetes > Agaricales > Psathyrellaceae > Candolleomyces > Candolleomyces aberdarensis. The sequence continues at coordinate 15,564 of SDEE01000748.1, forward strand.
GCAGGGATAAAGGCATGTCGGGCGGGGAGGTATAAGGATGCGAAGTGTGCTGAGAATGGGGTGCTGGAATTGTGTGATCGATGAGTCTTTTGTTCGTTCGCTGCTCTCCTTTGATATCCATTCAACACCTTGATTGGGTGAAGGATAGACTAAGGATGGTAAAGACGACGCATAATTCGCTATCTAGGAGCCACCAGAAGATGGAGCGAGCTGAACTTAGAAGAATGTTCGTGACTCAGCAGCAACCCTGGATCGCAGGGGCGCCTTTGGCCACTGTGTAATGCCATTCATCCGTCTTGAATTCATCATGGAGCGATGTGTACGCCGGGCAGCACCAGCCGACAGAGGATTATACGGGGTGAACGAGGACTGATACGTTGCCCACCTCAACTCCGCGAGTGCGATTACGAGTTTGAATGTGGCCGCCAGAGGGAAGTCTTCGAACGTGGTGAGTGGCAGACTACTCGCTTGGTTGGTAATGGGGAAACTGATTTGTTGGGATAAATTTCATGGACGGAGCCATGTTAGGTCGGTCATGCATGCGAGTGAGGATCCTAGCGCAGCGCCGAGTTTGTCTTCGTCATCGAATAGGGAGAAGGATCAGCTGCAAGGGACGTCGACGTCGAATGTCAAGAGCCCGGTGCGGAGTAGCAGTGCTCCTCATCGGAGGGTGCGTCTGCTACGACTACTTTCGCTACCACCGCGAATAACGGAAACGATTCCAATAAAGTCCAAATCGATAACGACATAAGCGAGGAAGGCGGCGTAGAGGGGAACGGCGAAGGCGATCTAGAGGCATAAGGGTCGACTGTCATACCTGCCAACGCTACTCTGCTTTTCGAGCACCCTGGCTCTAGTGCCGAGCGGCAGCTGAAGTGGAGGAGTTGGCGGCTACGGAAGAAACCGTCGAACTGAAGCTGGCTGACTCGCTTGCAGGTGTCGAAAAAACCGGACCGATATACCGCTCCTCCCATGTGCTCCCCTCCTTCCGCAGCAGTCGCTAGGCATTCCAACTCTACCCGCCTCTAGCTTGCTGTACCAATCTGTCCCTTACAGCCCCAAGGAACATCATCATCCCATGCGTCGTGACAATCCCCCGAATCCCATCAACTCCCGTTCGTCGATTCCTCACGAACAGTGGGTGGTAATCTATGGGGCTCGCCCAAATTTCTGATGTAAAGAGATCCATTGGAGCCAGCCCAATGTCTTATTGTCAGCCTCCATGCTAAGGGCTTGAGAGCCTTCTCTCTGAAGCTCACGAGGGGGATACGGAAGGGCAAGCTCTCCGTTGTCTTTGACTCTGGACGCTGTATCTCTCTTTGTTTCAGCCATCTGGGACTGACAGAGATCCTACAAAATATTCCGTTGAAAACGGCGTGTTCCTATATGATATGATACGGTATGATTCTTACTCCTGGCGTGTGATGCTTGTGGTGCCCATCAAATAGTTTCTTCATGCCGGGAGTCGAGGATGCCTCTATATTGAAACCGATGGTACAGTCGCTCGAAATGGAAACACAGCTGAGGACAAGCTTGATCTTCTCTATTAAGACAATTGGGATTGAATTAAACTGAGAACGATGATGGGCGCTGAATAGAGCCAAGCGCATGGCCTCTTCGATCATATGGAAGTCCGTTCATCTACCCCGAGTTCAAGGCGCTTAGATAACCACTTGCTGTACTTAATGTGACCTGGGGCCATGATATCCTTTCTCAAGTCAGAACTTCAAGTTTCGGTGGCCCACTATGGGAAGCGCTCCAACTGACGTCCTTGACCGCATCGTCACGAATAGGAACTCGGGGGTGTGTATCTCCACGCTCTTGTTTAGATGTGATTAGCATTGATTCGCGCCATTAGTATATGGTTGGTCAGTCATATAGGCTTCTTTTGCTAAGGATTTGATCCATATTCCTTACTAACGCTCAATAGTACCGATGTACACGATTTTTGTGCGTATATCTTCTTTGCAAGTGAACTCAAGCTCATTGACGCTCAATATCGCTTAGGTCTGTGACTACATTGACACACTGGAGGGAGAGGTACGAAATCAACTCTGTCAATCCCATGATCACTGAGATTGCTGTCAAATATAGGTCGAGTTCATATGGACCGAGAAGCGGCTACTCTCAAAGATTCTGTTCTTGCTGGGCAGATATATATTTATGATACTCATTCTTGGTGACTCCCTGCTTACATTTCAAACCAGGGATCGGTTTTCAGAGAAAGTACGTAACTCGCATGCTACATCCGAGTGGTCATCCTACTGATTGCTCCAGGAAAGGTGTGTGCCGGGGTTTTTATTGTATGGAATGGTGAGTGAAGACAAATGCAATGCCCGGGATTGGTGCAGTGACACTCGCTTCAGTTTCAGGCGTCGTGGTCATTTATTCCGCAACAGGTGATGCATCTGGAGTTGCTCGGAAGTACGCACAACCCACTCAACTGATCCAGGAACCATGATCCTCTGCCTCTACGCAATCCTGGGCGCTCGGCGGGTTCACCTGTATCTCTTCGGAGTGCTATACTTTGTACGTGATAGTACGAAGTGAAGCTCAGTCATTGACCGTTGCCTCGCTTGTCAACATCAGGCATTCCTCACCGTCTCGGTCACTCTCATGGCTCAATACGTCCACTCCACGGTCTGTCAGTGGTCTACAGACATTCAGAGGAAGACTGAGCTGAACTAGTAAAACCTGTTTCTGATACAGATCACGAAACAGTGCTTATGGGCGGCCACGGACTCCTCTGCGAAGTGACACCTCTCAAGCCGGTGCTCAAAGAAATAGCCAGATGGACGATTTTTATTAGGGAGACAGGTAAGCAGATCTTTTATCGCTCAAATCAAACGCAACCTTAGCATATAACCGCAGCGATGGCTCTTCTTGGGACATGTGCCATATACACTCAGCTTCAAGGAAGAAATGGAACATTTGCAAAACTAGTGTACCGGGACGGAGGGATTTACTATCTAACAGTCTGCAGTCAGTTTTTTGTTTTACATTGGCCATTGATTTGACTTACCATACTCTCTTTCGGCCATCTAGCTTTAGGACCTTTGTCGGCAATCCTTGGGACTTCAAACATTCTTACAAGTTACTACGCTAGTTGGGCGATCAACAGTGCGATGCTAGTGCTTCGCCCAATGCTTGCAAATCGACTTCTGATCAACATCCGCAAAGGAGCGGCACTGGGTGAAAGCCAAGGAAGGGCGATTATCACTCCTATTTTATTCACAGCACACACAACATACCTCGAGACTCAGAGGAGCGCGTAGAGAGGGAAAATGAGAAAATATTTTGCGTTGAACTGATCGGTTTCTGTTCGGCAGTCTCATCCTTCAGATCCCTCACTGGACCACAGTGACACCTGACGCCGTTTTCGACGTTTGCAGAAAGCTTCCCCGCTTCCTTCTGGAGATCGTGCTTTGATACTTGTCAGCGATCGAGGGGTTGCGAGGCAAAGAGGTTATATCTTATCAATAGTATGGCGCACATATTTGACAAATTATTTTCGGTCAGGTTGTAAGGGTGAAAATCGTGTCAGGTTGCAGTTGGTGTTCGACAATTTTTTCAGGTTTGGAAGCAGTCAAGATTTCTCAGGCTGGGGGTAAGTTACAGGCACCAGCTCGGCCAAGCCTTAACTATGTGCAAAATGAGTTGGGAGCTCGGCGAGCACGGCTACCGTGCCGAGTTGATTGTGTAGCTGGCGCTCGGCCCCGGAGAAGGCATCTTTCCGGTCGCTCGTCCCCGCACACGTCTTGCAAGAGACATGTCAAAGGACAAGAGTCCAGTATCGGTATGCACTCTGGTGTAGATTTATCCGTTTACAACATGGGAGACGTCCCATGAGCCTGAAGCTAGTTCGCCGATATCACTCCTGCTCATTCTCCGCCGGGCACCGGCACACTGAGCTTGACCCGCCTTTTTCATCTTTGAAGTCAGCATGAACCCATAGTAGGAAGCGCGACTCGTAAGATTCGTGTGCTTCATCTGGTGTGTGCTCAGATCTCGAAGGGACGTCCAAGATTCTGTGTTTTATGACCCGATATTTGCCCTGGCGTACTGCTTGATGGGTTCTTTCGACTTCCGACTTGGGGATCCGATGGATTCCATTTTTCGCTGATCCCATTCCTTTCGACGCCTCGACATTGCTCACCAGGTTCACCTCGAACGCATCTTCCGCCTCTGCATCCCTACTCGCGTCTCCGCTCACCTCGTCCGCTTCCACGACCGCCATCGGAGCCACAACCAATACAAGCACTGCTCTTGCTTGACCGACCCTGACGAACGAGCAAGGATAGAGGCATGTCGGGCGGGGAGGTATAAGGATGGGAAGTGTGTTGAGAAGCGGGTTCCTGGGACTCTGTGATCAGTGAGTCGTTCGTTCGTTCGCTGCTCTCCCCTTACATCCTTTCAACACCTTGATTGGATGAAGGATACCAACAGCGATGCATGATTCGCTATATCTAGGAGCCGCCAGAGAATGTAACGCGCTGAACGGAGAGAGACACTCGAGACGCAGCCAACTCGCANGGGGCGCATTCGGCCGCTGTGTAATCCCGTTTATCCGTCTCAAATTCATCATGGAGCGATGGATCCGCCGAGTAGCACTAGCCAATAGAGGTTTATACGGGGTGGATTCCTCGAATGTGGTGAGTAATAGATTGCCCTCTTAGTGTATGATGAGGAAACTGACTAGTTGGGATAACATTTGTGGACAGAGCCATGTTAGGACCCGTACTGAGGATCATAGCGCGGTGCCGAGCTCGAGTCTTCGTTTTCTAAGAGGGGGAAGGATCGGCAGCAGCAAGGGATGTTGAGGCCGAATGTGAGGGGTCGAGTTGGGAGTACTGTCGAAGTGTGCTTCTGCTACGACTACTTTCGCTGCACCGCGAATGGTGGGAACGAATTCAACAGAATGCATATTGACAACGACATAAGCAGGGAAAGCGACGTAGATGCGGATGCCGATGGGGATGGTGAAGGCAATTTATAGGGCGAAGGGTCGATTGCCGTATTCGCCAATGCTACTTTGCCTTTCGAGCGCCCTGGTCCCAAGCAGAGGAAGAGGAAGATGTGAAAGATTCGGTTGATGGAGACGATAGTGACGAGGGAAATAATGCAAGATTTTGGAGGGTTGATGCTGCAGAGGAGTCAGTGAGCTTAGCGAGCCGGCTGGCGAGGTGGTGAGGTGGGGACGTTGTCAACGTATGAATTTATGCCTTCCCTACCCTTTCCTCTTCATCCCACCCTCGTACCCCCGATCGACAGAGTGTCCTGGATGTGTATGCATGCGTATCTTGGCGACCTCTTTCTTGATGGAGACCTGTTCCTGATTATTGGCTTTTACTGCTCCATGTCGATTGTCCGTACATTTACGATCTCCCTTCCCGCTTATTAACACCTGCAATCCATCATTTCGTGTCATTCTCTTGTAGATGCTTACATGCCTCCAAGCTTCCTCATTTCTTTCTTGTTCACTCTCTGCCAGCTCCCATTTTAATTGCGGACGTCTCTCTTCTGCGGTTAGCTTTCTTTCATGATGTACTCTGCCCCTCTCGTCACGTCATGTCATGTCATTGTTGATTGAAGGAATGACATGTGCTTGGAACGACGATTTCTTTTGATTGGCGTCTTATAGCTTTTTAAGTACAGACCTGCTTGTCTACCTGGCATTCTACAAGAAGCACAAGGGCCATAAGATGCTCGAGTCTGGCTCGCACAAATGTGATCGATGAGGTAGAGGAAGAACGCGGCACGCCTTGAAAAATCGCAAGTCGCGCCAGGCACATTGTAGATAACGACACCAAGGATGGCAACGAGGACGAAAAATGGAACGATCCGTGCCTGTGATCCAAGCGACCACTGTGACTGACACGAGGCCGACGGCCCTTTTTTTTTCACAAAGCCCACAGAGTTATCTCCCTCGCCAGTGTCATGATCACTGAAACAGAGTCAACCAGAGCGCCCCGAGGCGCCGACAGACAGGTCTACAAGAAGCGCCAGTAGGGACTCACGCCATTTTGCACGCTACCTTGAATAAGCGCTTGGGATGAAGGGAATTGCCATTAACGAGGAGCAGAAGATTATTCAGCAAGTATAGCTTCCTATCTCCCAAATTCATAGCTTCGCTTGAACCGTGTGGTCGTAGAAACATACTGTAATGGGAAATCGCACAAAGCTCAGATCTCGCGCTAAAGTAGGATACAACTCCTTTATGTTGGGGGTTGTGCGACGAGCTTGCGGGTCGTTCAAGCCGAACGCTACAAGTAACGTCGTTACCGTACAGCCGTTGAGTTTTCTCTTCTTCATGCTTCCTGTCCAGGGTTCTATCTCCTATCCCCATTTAATCAGCGGGACTTTGATTGACATCGATGGTACAAACATAGACTCCTTGGAAGAAGCTTGAAGACCCACGGTGTAAGGGCGCCGAGGGCACGAAGCAAATTCAATGATGTAAGGTTGAGTCGAACGTAAACGTTAATTAGTCTTCAAATCACAGAATTGATAAGCCAATCTCTACTACGAGTGAGGGTGTACTGCGTAGCAACTGCGCCGGCGCCGTAGGGTGCCAGGTAGGGTGTGAAGATGCGGGTATACTTTGTGAGATGCGGGTATACTTTGTCAGAGCGGTATTGGATGGGTAGAGTAGGAGGTAGGTAGCTGGGTCAGCAGGTTTCGTCTTTATGGACGGATTGGGAGGGGATTGATCGACCCTTGACACTTCGCACCTTGAGGTAGGGCATGACGTAGGGGTGTCCTACTGTTATGGCGAGTTTCGTATGCTGAGCTTCTTTGATTCGTTTTTTGGTGGATTCTGTTTCTTTCGTTATCACTTTTGACTGATTTGATGCATTTTTGTGGAACCTGACGCCCGATCAACCTTCCCGAGTCCCTCTCTCAGTACACACACTAACCGGGCTCACTACCAGCGGATCGATGTCAATTTTTAGGACTTCTGAACACTCGCCATTCGGTCTTTGCAGTGCGTGACTCCTCGACGACCACCGTGTAGCTGTCTATCTATGGTCCCTTTGCACAGCCGATAGCCATAGTAAACTGGTCTCGGTCTCCTGCTTCACCGGCAATGGACGCATCAGAAACACATAGAAGCTGGAGGAGGCACAACTTGCCGGAGTAAGTTCATCGCTTCTATGTTGAATTCCATCTTCTGAGGTTCCGACACTCGGCCTTCTTACGCTCGGGGAGGCTAAGAATGAATGTGCTCCCTCTCTTTCCTTGAACGAGCAACACGGATCCGGGAGAACTTGATACTTAGAGATTGATATCTGTAGCGTTAGAGTCTAATGATAGAAGAATAACCGTTGGCCGCGCAGCCAAACACGAGCACCTCAGCCGTCTTGCTACCACAGGGCGTTCACGAAGCGACAGGATCGGTTAGACCATCTCCCCAATTGAGTCGAGGTGCCGAGCTTGGAAGTCTCCCGACTTATCAAACAAGTATGATGATCATGAATAGAAACAGAAAGATATGTACTCCAACCAAATAGAAGTCCGCACGCGCGCGCCGACTATTGGGCGCATAACGATCTCGAGCCGATACTTAAACTGTGCAGTCGGGAAGGGATACACCTCCATCCTCCGCTTAAGTTGACCCATCCAATCTACCCACTATGTCAGACGCTACGAGTGATGCCATTCGAGATGTTGTTGACATGCTCACGAATTACGCCGTGTGTATCCAGGGCGCTTGAATTTCTTTCCACCGTTTGCTTACAGATAACGAGCCCTTAGTTGATGTCGGGTTCGTGCGTCTAAGCACCTCAAATATTTATCTCACCGCTCGTCTCAA
>SDEE01000749.1:0-23371 GCA_004126415.1 Candolleomyces aberdarensis
AACCCTAACCCTAACCCTAACCCTAACCCTAACCCTAACCCTAACCCTAACCCTAACCCTAACCCTAACCCTAACCCTAACCCCATTTTCTTGCTTCATCAATTGAAGCGCACTATATTGAAAAGTTGATATCAAGGTCAAACAGATATCACTACTGCCTTCACCTATCTGAATAATTCCCCTTGAATATCTATCGTATAAATGTATCGCCGCCATACACCACTCATTCAGTACATATCCATCCATTTTCTCAGTCGTTCATTNCNAACAAAAAATTTTCAAAATGCAATTGACTTGCTTTTTCCAAACATATCAATCCTCACTCAAATTCCATCTTCATTCCTTCATCACGACTTTCTCATATTTCACACGGTTTCACATGAACTTGGCTGGCCAAGTTGCTGCTTACAACCTTAACCCCAAACCCCCATTCCTGAACTTCAAAGCTCGGGTCTATCCAGATATCTTCGCCCACTAGTCGTTCAAAATTAAGTATTTCAACTCATCGACTCACTCTATCTTCAATCGCATTTCAAGATCATACTGTCGGAATATAACCACCGGCTATCATATCTCAACTATGTTTTCAAAGCCAAAATCGATACTTCGGATTTCGAGTGCCTCACTGTGTAGTCCAACTACTGCAACACAGACAACTCTTCTCCTCCTTCCCAACTATCATTATTATATAAATCGCCCCATTCCGCTAACGAATGTAGTCACTGCCTCATCTGTGCCATTCAACTCCGTAAACTACTACACATGTATGTGCCCGAAATTTCACTACCTCAGCCTGACCCCGCCGCACCCCGCTAAGTAGCACTATCCATCCTTCCAATAACTCGCCTCTGTTATCCCAATTTCCTTGCAACCCTTCTCTCACCCTCTGCGAAGTCATCCTTGAATCCGGAAGCGAGGTAGAGGAAACGTCCGCCGGTATCGAGCTGGGAATCTGAGCGCTATAGCGCTATTGGGTCATCACCTCAACACAAAACTCGGCCAAAGCAGGGAGAGCTAGGGGGCCGTAGAAGTCGCTGTGTTTGCCTGCGAAGACACGGCACTTCCGGGCAGAACTACGCGTTCTCAGCGTTGCGATGGTCCCCGCACGCGAGTCGGCGTGGTTCCGTCTTCCGCCTATCATGCGCCTGGTACTGAGCCCAAGTCGGTGAGTGCTGGGAAGGCGAGGCGTTCGGGGCTCCCTGGGAGTCGACGTCGTTCATGAGAGGTGGGCGTACGTTAGACGTAAGGCCCGAGAGCCCGAATCTGAGCTCAGAATGAGAGGCTGGACCTGGCAGATCGATTTCGGCCTTCAGCATCGCAACTAGGCCCGCATCCATTCAATCAGAGTAGAACGGTCTCTTCGTGGGTCAAGCCTCGCGAAAAGCACCAATCTACCCGAGCGATTGACGCCGGCAGTTCGACAGCAGCAGGGAGGAAGGAGGATGCCAGCTGGAGAAGTTTGGAACTTTATAGTGCCGGTCGGAGGGGCTGTACCGCGGTGGGGAGAATTGTTGTCGCTTGTCAATGCAAAGATAGGGAAGGAGGTTGCTCTGAAAGCGGCCCCCGTGCAGTCAGGAGGGGGAGGGCCATAAAGAGCGAACCCCAAACCTCGAAAGAGCACGAAGGCGGCCTGCGTGCAGTTAGGAGCAGGATAGCCTAGGGCTCGTGAGGTGGAAACTCGATCTCTCAGTCGAGAGGTCGAACACGTTCAGAGAGACAAGGTCGGTCGCCCCGAGGTGTTTCACACCTGAGGCTGGGAGAGAGGCGAGGCCACGTTGCATTCAAGGAAACGAACGAACCGTGTACAAATAGGATCAAATACAATATAAATATAGGATAAACAATGTGAATATTCAGCGCAGGAGAATAGTGTACAAGTGGGCGGAGTCGTGCAGCTGCTGACTAGGAAATTTAGGATTGGATACACTTCGTTAGCCGGGTGAGCCGAGCTCACCTTGTCCTCCAGCGTTCGACGAATGCACTCGCATAGTATGGCGACTCGACCCTACAATCACGCGTTCGACGAACACAACAACACAAGTCGTTCGATTGCGATCGGTGAATGCGTTCGGCGAACGCGCTTGCACCTCGTTAGCCCACAGAGCCGAACTCACCTGCTCCAGCAGCGTTCAACGAATGCACTCGCTCAGCGTGCGTTCGCCGAACGCACTCGCACAGTATGGCGGCTCGACCCTGGAACCACGCGTTCGACGAACACATCACCACAAACCGTCGTTGATACCTCGTAGGTGTAAGTCAGCACCCGAAGCATGGCGTCGTCGACCTCTTCTCGCAGTCATTCCGTTGCATTCTCCGAACGCATCTATACGAGGCGGGCCTCACTTCGGCCTCAGAAGCCATGGGTTAGGCGGACGCTCCACCTTGATCCTCTCCCTGTACTCCGAGAACGCGAACGATAAGAATAAAGTTAGTAAGAATGAATGCATTCGTCGAATGCAGCCCCACCCAGCGCTAATCCACCCTGGTAAGTATGCATTCGCCGAACGCACTCCCCACAAAAACGTCAACTCCGCCCTCTCAACATGCCTCGTGAGTTTGATTGAGGGCATAGGCCTTGCATCCTTTACGAGTTGATATATATACGGGGAAGTCAATGTCAACTCGGGTAACATCGCGGATACATGGATGAAACTCACGGGATACGCCAAATGGAAGGAGAACTAGCAGGAATTTGGCGCTAATTTTTTTTTTTGAGCTTCAGAATACGACTCAGAACTCGAACGTGAACTAAGAGATCGAACGTTTACCTCTTCCCAAAAAATTAGTACTTTGTTATTATCTTCCAAGRTGAGTAAACTAGTGCCGAAGCGCAACGACTGAATAGTGAGTAGAAAGAAATTATCTGACGAAAAATGAGCAACCGGTTGACGAGAAGCTCCGGAAAACTTACTTTAGAGAACTTTGGTGTGTTTCGCCACGTCCACCGGTGCGTACTTTCCCCCCTTTCCGTGTCTTCCACCACCCGGCCACATCTTCCGCTCGTTTTCGTTATAGACGTGCATCGTCCATCGCGCGAAGCCTTTTTCATTGAAGGCTCGCATTGTGAGGTGGTTCCTGGGGTCGCTTTTGCTTGGATGGAGTTCGCCCCAGCTACTTGAAGTTGGAGACGGGCGGAAGAAGTGAAATGAATTACTTACATCAAAACCCAAGTGAGGCTCGGAGTGTTGACGGGCTTCTTCAACCCTTCAGCCAATACCGCCTTCTTGCAGGACCTTCTCCATTCGTTTCGAGTTTTAACGCATGGCGGAATGCAGTTGATGAAAGCTCGGATTCGATTGAAGAGAGTCATTACGAGTTGTGGATCTGGTGTGTCACACCAGATCCAGAAACGTGATCAGGATTAGTCGACTCCAACCCAAGCGGTCGACATGTCAAAGACTTACCGACGGTAGCACAAGGAGAAGGAGTGGTTGAACTGCGCGGTCGATTACGATAATGTTAGTTAGCAAGTCATCGGCTCTGGAATAAACTTACCTCTGTCGTACGTGTCTAACCCTAGGCAAGTACAAGAGAGAATTAAGTACTCAAAGAGCCGGCGAAGGTACACGTTGACTAACCGAGGTCGTCGCAGTAAGAGGGAGAGGCTGGTATCTGAGCGGGAGTCGAACGAATTTGGTGTATCACGCCCGATCCAGATCGCGGTGGTTTGACTGAGAGACAAATAGATCTGCTAGACGTTCAGTCTTCGCAAATGGCTGATGGAGCAGAGAGACGTCCGACGAAGGTGATGGTAAGTTGGAAAACTCGTATGCCAACCAATAAGGCGTCGGCGTCAATTTTAATGCTGTTGCATAAGACGTCGAGTCTACCTGGTAGCTGTGAGTCCTCGTGGACGTGCAATCGCCGAACGCACTCCCCACAAAAGCGTCAGTTCCGCCCTCTCGACATGCCTTCGAACGCAATTGCGACCAGCCCTGGCTCACCTTCAGAGAGATGCGTTCGCCGAACGCACTTCTCACGAAAGTGTGAACTCCGCCCTCTCAGCGTGCCTCCTCCAGGCGAAAAAGCACACGACACTAACCCACTCTTGTAGGAATGCATTTAACAATTGAATGCGTCCATAACCCATCTCTATCGCTCCCATCAGTCATCATCTCTTGCCTCGAAACCCCGCCTGAGTGGGTTACCTGAGGAGCTGCGTTCGTCGAACGCACATCCTTCTACCCCCGGATCGACTACGTGACGTTCTCTTTTCAACACGGTGGGTTGCTCTCTCGAGGTACGAATACGTGCTGCTCACCATATGAGACTGCGTTCGTCGAACGCGCTAATGATTAACATTGAAGCAATCGGGACTCGACGAGGTACCTCGTTTGTTTGCGATCGATGAGCTTGTGCCGCTAATCCACTTCGTAGAGATTCGTTCTGCGAACGTGCTCGCACAGATTGTCAGCTCCCCCTCTCGAACATGTGTTCGAGGAACGCACTCCCCCTGGACGCACGCAAGCGTTCCACGAACGCACTCCCACAAGGGATCACTTTCCTTGCAAAATGGCGCTCGACGAACGCACTCACATTCGGTGCCGAGAGCGGGTAAAATTAAAGAAAGTATGCCCACTCCGTACATATGCGTTCCTAGAACGCCCTCACTGAGGGAAAACCGGAGGATCACTCCGCAGCGAGAGTTCGTCGAACGCTGTGTGGACTGAGACGGACTCTACATGTACGGGACATTCCGAACGTAGGGTCAAGAGGTATTGAACTGGGAAGCAATGGGAGGAGCTCACCTGGCACCCATGCGTTCTCCGAGCGCTCTGAGACAGGGCAAGCGTGAAGGAGCTCATCGCCGAACGCTCTTTATCGAGGGCGACTCCTCATGCCACGAGTCGATATCTCGTTGAATTGCGTGAAGAAGCGCAAATGAGAGGTCCATAGGTCACTTCGTAAGCTGGACTGAACTGATGTGACTGAATCAGCCCTCGTATCCTCTCGCGTTAGAGTCTGAGCGGAGGAAAGAGCGAGTAGGACTCACCTCGTAGGTTGCAATCGTCGAGCGTATACCTATCTCCCCACTTCATCGCCTACGCCGTTCTAGGATTCCCATCGTTGCCGGTCTCCTCGCTACCTGGGGAAACCGCGTTCGTGGAACGCATGTCGAGTTCCCGTTTAATCACCCATTATCAACAATATTGGTAAATTCTCCATTCTTGGATTCGCGTTGATATGGCGGAACGGCACGATCTTCGTCGAACGGTGGAGTCCCGCTCATTGTTATCGAAAGGGTGATGCACTCGCTCAACGTGCGTTCGCCGGACGCACTCGCTTAGTATGGTGACTCGACTGTGCAACCACGCGTTCGACGAACGCATCAGCACACGGTGTCGTTCATACCTGGTGGGTGTACGCAACTCAAGACGCGAAGCATGGGCCGTCAACCACATATCAGTCACTTTGTTGCATTCTCCGCACTCCTCTTTACCAGGCGGAAGGAGACTTTAGGGGCTCACCTCGTTCACGTTGCCACCAACGAGCGTCCCGGTCTGAGATGGACTCTCGTACACGAGCACCCGTCGAATGCTCCGAGCTCTGATACCATGTAGCGTGTGGCTCGCATCCGTTTACCGGGCACTCTGCATCGATAGGACCTCTACTCGTCAGCTTTAAGTCGAGTTAACAGGATAGGTCCTTTCTCCGTACACGTATGTTCTTCGAGCGCCCAGGACCGAGGCAATAAAGCCACTTGTACGCATGCGTCCAACGGGCGCTGTTGACTAGTAAGTCTGCTAGCACGGAGCGCCCCGGATTAGGCTCTGAAGGACCCACCTCCTACGCGCATTCGTGGAACAAATCGAGCGGAGGAGCAGGGGCGCAACAAGTTGGGTGGATCACCAGGGGAGGTTATGCTTGACTAACGCATGTCGAGGTTCCATTTCGTCGTCTATTGTCGAAGACATCAATAAGCTCGGTAGAACGCTGGGTGTGCGACTCACCATATCAGACTGCGTTCGTCGAACGCATGTCACTCTTCCCATTTCATTGCTTACGCCCTTCATATTTCCACATTTATAAAAATAGATTCTCGTACAAACAAGCTGAATTGCTCACCCGTGCTGCTATCCGCATGAGGCTTCAATCGTCGAGCGCATCCTACAGCCCCACTTCATCGCCTACGCCCTTCTGGAATTGTGATGTTGATATAAGGATGCCTCTGCTTCCGTACTTCATAGCCTACGCCATCCAGACGGAGTCACCATGAATCCCTAAGTTAACCACTCTTCGGGGTAAACGCACGATCGATGTTGAAGCATTTCGTTTCTGCATCGCTGACAGCGAGAAGTACGTCGAGCACAAAAAGACAGTGGGTCAGCTTTACCTGGTAGAATTGCGTTCGAGTGGGATCACCTCCCCAACAGCGTTCGACGAGCGCAGTCGCACAGAGGTTAAATCGGCTCGACCTATTCAGCTTACGTTCGACTATGAATTCAACTCCATCTCTGAGACTAGCCAGCCTTCAAAGCGTTCAAGGAAAGCAACCACACAACAGTGAGGTCCTCGGAGGAGTCGTCGCCTATCGTTGAGCGAGCTAATGAAGCCACTCTTGGACCGACCTGACTCTCCAATGGAATTCGACTAATATCTCTGTCCTCAAGCGGTCGTCAAATCCTCCTTCATTCTCAATGTGAAGTTCGTACACCTTTGCCATTATATGACGATTCCAGCTCCTTCTCGGCTCGTCATGCACTTGAAAACCGGAGAGAGAAGGGTGGGGAGGGGGGCAAACGCGGTCGTCGAACGCTCTCGACATAGCTCGCCGAGCTCACATTGCATCCAACTAACACCCTGGCAGCGTTTCGACAGCGTTCGACGAACGCATCTACATGAGTCGGAACTCTCCTCTCGTTTCCGGAATCGAGAGAGCGCGGAGAAAATATTCGTACGACGTAAGTCCCTCCCCCGTCATCGCTTTGGTGAGTTCGCTTGATGTGTGGCCGGTCGCTCCTGAGTGAGAAACGGTCCGCTTAAGAAGGCATTGGGCGACCTGGGGAGACTGCGTTCGTGGAACGCATGTCGAGGTCCTGTTTCATCGCCAACAATATCGGTGAATTCCCTCAAGCTCCAGGCATGTTACTCACCATATCAGACTGCGCTCGTCGAATGCACCTCTCTCCCCGTTTCATCGCCTACGCCCATCTTGAATTCGCGTTGATATGGAAAACGATACGATCGTCGTCGATCAGTGGAGTCTTGCTAGTTCGTATTGAAAGGGGTAAGTCTTTCGTCTCCTCCCTCCTCGTCCTCTCGCCCAGTGGTTTTTCTTCCCAAAACTGGTCGGCTTTCGCGTACGGACGGTGGAGATGGGCTCGGGAGGCTGGGGAGACTGCGTTCGTGGAACGCCTGTCGAGGTCCTTACGCCTGTCTAGAATTCTCGTTGATATCGCTGTGAAATGGTCGACGCCGAAAGATGAGACTTCTACTTCTTCTATGCCCGCCCTCTCGCTCTGTGGTTCATCACTCCAAGAGCTATCTCTGATTCGAGAGAGGACGGATGTACGATCGTTTTCGAACGTTTGGGTCCGAGATCGCTGATATCGAAAGGTGAATCTTCGGTCCGTCCAAGCCTCATTCTCTCGCCCTCAGGTGTTTCACACCAAGGACTAGGCACGGCAGATGCACGATCGTCTTCGAACGTTTGGATCTGACTTCGCTGATAGAGAGGTGAATTTTCGGTCTGTTTAAGCATCGTTCTCTCGCCCTCAAGTGTTTCACACCGAGGGCTAGGCGTGTTTTGGAAGGGGGCGAGGCCGGGCGAATGGCGTTTATCATCGAACGGTCGGTCTTGCATCGTGTCTCTCGTTACCTCGGCTTGAAGTGTCTCACACAGAGGGCTAGTCGTGATGTGAGGCCTTAGGTGCCACACTGTGGTGTTTGCATAGCCGAGGTCGGAAGATGGGTGTTTTGTCACTTTTTTTGAATCTCTCTCACCCTGTGGTGTTTCACACCAAGGGCTGGTTTCGATTTGAGGGCCGTAGGAGGCGATGGTGGAGGTCCAGGAGCAAGCCTAATGCTTATCGAACGCATTCCCACACCGTCTGAGGCGGAGTTGCAAAGCGCTCCCACGGCCTCAAGCTGATGCCGTTTTCTTAGCTGAGCAGGGGCGGGGTGTAGTCGAGCAATTGCGTTCGCGGAACGCATGGCTTGTAAAGTAATTGATCTAACATTAATCGACTCCACCGCTTTCTACAAAAGCAACCTCACAGAAGTAAAGCCCGATTCCACCTCGGCTTGCGTTCCACGAACGCAATCGCACCAAGGTAAAGTTGGATCCACCTCCTCAGCGTGCGTTCGACGAAAATAGTCACACAGGCGTATATGAATTCGACTCCATCTCATAGTGCAAACGCAGTAATACAATCGCACAAGGAGCGCAAGGCACCTCGTCGATATGCGTTCGGCGAATGCATTCTCACAAGGTGTGGAAAACGCCTTGCAAAGATGCGTTCGTCAATTAGACTCAGTGATGAAGGCAGCTCGTAGATATGCGTTCGACGAACGCAATCGCACAATGCACTCCATCCACCTTCGGACTAGGCGAGGAGGACACCTCGCGCGTATGCTTTCGACGAATGCTATCGCACGAGGCGTTGGGACCACCGCGTAGGGATGCGCTCCCAGAACGCATTAGGCTACTAGTCAGGTATCAACTTTACAAGCCACTCCGCGGGCTGACAATAATCTAGGAGTCCACGATTTCTCTTCTTTTTTGCTGTCTTGTTCTTTTTTTGGCATCGTCGTACTTTGTGTAAAGGTCTTTGAAAGTCACCCCGTCCAATTTCCGGTGTGCTACCGTTCGTTTCCGCTTCTGTTCCTCTGGGAATGTGGACTACGAGGATCGTTCATTCATATCACAGTCCCGCCCGATAGATTTCTCAAGAAATTCTCACAAGATCAATCGGACATCTTCTCATTTCGGGAGATCAGCTAGTGGCTCTACAATATGTGTTCCTTGTCCGTAAATGCTCGTGTAGGTGTATACTATGCACATCGTCCATCGCATCCCGCGTAGTCAAAACCGTGAAATGGAAACTCATTCCCAATCCCCGCTCGAGCTCCCTGCTTTTTCCTTTCCCTTGCTAGAGCCCTGATCGCTCGGTTTCCTTGCGAAAGGATTTTTATGGTGGGTCGCCTTTCCGGGTGGCTTCGGAATGTAGTCAACGGAGCGACGCATGGCATTGAATGCTGTGAAACCGCTCATAACCTCTGCAGTGCTGCGATTAGGATTCACCGGGTCCTTTTTCTTCGTAGCTCTTGGAGCTGAATGTTCAAGCAAAGGATGGATTCGCTGAGAAGATGAAGTCTCCGGGGTGGAAGCTTGTGATTGAGCCTGCTGAGAAAGCGAGGAACTTGGCGTAGACGAACGCGACGAAGCTGGCTGAGACAGCGACGCTCCTGGGGTAGAGGAGCGCGATAGAACCAACTGAGACAGTGAAGTGCCTGGCGTAGAAGAACGTGACGCCACAGGAACGGGTTGAGATGCACTCCTCAGTGCTGGCTGAGAGTGGGTCATCCTTTGGCTAGAGACAGACTCTCCCTGAGGCATAGACTTGTGCTCGGGTCGATCTTGAGACTGTTCGTTGCGTTTCTTTGAATGAACCTGACGCGGTTTGGGGAGAGTCCGGGCTGCTTGGAAATATAATCAGAGAGATCCTTGACATGGTTCGTGGTCAATTAATCACCTTGAGTCAGCGTGTCAGGCTGCGAGCCCGCAGTCGATGATCCTTGGAGTCGATCTTGAGACTGCTCGTTGCGTTTCTTGGAATGAACCTGACGCGGTTTGGGGAGAGTCCGGGCTGCTTTGAGATAGATTTAAGAGAGCCGTGACATGGTTCGTGGTCAATGAATTACCTTGAGTCAGCATGTCAGGCTGCGAGCCTGAAGTCGATGATCCTTGATAGGATTTGGAGCGATTGCTCATTGAGACAATCAAAGGAGCTTGCTTTGGTGGGCTAGCGTAAGATTTCATCTTCTTTGAGCCATGATGATGCTCCCAGTCACTTCTCTCCGTGTCCTCGTCAAGCGTGGCTATAAAAGAGAGTGAATAATCCGATTCGAATGAATCTTGAAAGAGACAACTGACCTTGAAACTCGATAGGCGAAGAGGAACGGGCTCTCTTTCTCAGCGCCTGATCCACCACTTGATCCTCTAATGAATAGTCAAGTAGGATCGATATACAACGATGGCGTACGCACCATCCATCGAGTCAATCGGCTCATTAGCCTTCTCTTGAGCACGATCATCCATCTCCAATTCACCAGGACGTTCTACATGGCGCATATGAGTACGTGTGCATTAGAAATATGATGGAAAGACTGTGCCTTCTGCGACTGTTTTCTGGGTTGACGATGGCGCTGGCCGATCAACATCCATCAAGCTCAAGGGTGAGTTAGCTCTGGTAGAAGGAGCAAAGTCGCTCTGTTGGCTCTCCATGTCTGTCGTGCTCGGTGCCGCTGACGATGCCATCGATATGTCACCATCCGAGGTCTGCTTGTTATCATGTGGAAGGTCGTCCTCTCCAGGAGACGGTACTCGTACTCGTCGCTTGCCACTACGCTTTTGAGGCGGTTGTGATTGCTCTTCATTCTCGCTATCGTCAACTGCGATTACTTCTGTCTTCTTTGAGCGCTTCTTCCGATTTTTTGGCTTCTGAGCCTGGGTAGAATTCTCTTCATCTATCTCGTCGTTTGTGTCTGTGATAGGCGGCAGAGACTTCCGTTGGCGAGATTTCTTAGGCTTGGGTGCAGGAGCCTCATCGTCATCAAATCCACCTGGCGCATAGTCTCCATTAAGGGATTGGTTCACCTCTGTGCAAGTATCAGCATATCGAGGTGTCTGGCTCTGGAAGTCACTTACTAATTGCACTTGGTCGAGTCAGAAAAACCTCCAACATTTCCTTTTTGCCTCCAGCCATCGTTGAGAGGGTGATGTCGGCANCTCAGCTGCGAGGAGATGGTAGCAGGTGACAACCCTCTTCTGCGGTTGACGATGGGCACGTCCACGAATTTGTCGCTCATCTTGAGCACTCCATGGCTGGTCCTTCAAGCGTGGACTCGCATGAGAAGAGGACGCTTGAGAAACAGAGGAGAAAGCATACGATGAAGATGATGTAGTTGGCTGCAGAGAGGTTGGCGCCGACGCCTCCAACCTTTGAGATGATCAGTACGTTCAGATCTTTACTCTTGCTGAATTTTTCGATGATAGCCCCCCGTTTCGTGAAGGACGTTTGTCCGTCGATAGCAAGAGAATCGATACCACGCAATTTGAGAATCTGAGAAATTTGTGAATATTTTGCATACGCGACAGAGGACACAGCAACTCACGTTTCGAAGCAATGCAATAAGGGACGAGAACTCGAGGTAGATGATGATCTTGTTTGTTCGTTTCACTGGGAAGCTAGGTGGTATAGGCGGGAAGAATGGAGATCCGTCAGTAAATATGACTTCTGGTGCCAGGTCTGACGTCGTAAAGTGTACAGAGAGGAGAGCAGCAATGTCAATCTTCGTCCCTTTCACTAGCTCCCACATCTCAATGGTCACGAAGACGGGAATCTTTGGGTTCTTCTTCTTCTCCTCCTTACTGCGAGCATAGGCAACTCCCAGACGATGCCCGATGTAAAATGACCGGGATACCGCCGACGATCCAGATGTGGTAAGTCTTTGAGAACGGATCAGTCCCAACCGCAACTGGATTACTGTTATACATACTCAGCTTCGTTTTCTGCTATGTCATCCTCAATAATCTTAATCTCCCGTTCCGTCAGTCGAACAGGTGCGTGGATGATTTTCATTTCCGGCAAGTCGATGAGCAGTTTTCCTTCGAAGTCTAGGCTCTGGGCAGTACGCCTGATAACCCTGCCCTCAAATTTGTCGTGGAATCGCCGGGAGATGGACTGTTGCAGCTCCCGGACTGGACACTGATCTTCGTCTTCAATTGAATCAGCCTGCTTCTCGCGTCTGGCTCTTCGTAGTAATCGTTCATCTTGTCGAAGTTGTTCAGCGAGCTTGTCTGAGAAGAAATAAGGAATGTTTGCCAGTCGACCGGCCGCTGCAAGATCCTGTTTTCCAGTATATGAGCACGGTCACGAAACACTGAGGAAAAGGAAAACAGACTTTAGTCGAGGTCTGCAGAGGCGTCGCTGTAAGGACGACCCGGATGTTGGCCTGCTCGAGAACACGAAGCGCTGCCGAATGCTTCGGGCCGTTATTCCGAAAATTCTGGGATTCGTCTAGAACTACAACGGAGTACTCTTGATGAAAGAGGGTCTTCTGTATGTTGACATTGTAATCAGAACGGGGCTCGGGATGATCCCATGGCTTGAGATGGGCTTCTCGTTTGGCGGTGTACAGTAAGCTAAAATCTTGACTGAGTGCCTGAGAAAACGTGAGCAGACGATGTAAATCAGGATACGATACAACTCACAGAGTGTGGAGCAAGTATGATGCGCTGAAAAGGCGGAAGCTTTGTCTGTGCGAAGGGTCCATCAGGCCCCCAAAACCACTCACGCTCGCTGAGGTTGGAGGGATACAGAAGAATGACAACAGCGTTTGGCTTGAAGAGGACCTGCAACTCGTGGACCCACTGGGCGACAATAGTTCCAGGAACAAGAATAAGATGAGGAAGATTTGGCACTTTCGCCTGGCCTCGAAGGTATGGCCGGGTTTCTGTGCAATTTTGAGGTCGAAGCGACAACTTAGAAGAACGGAAGACATACGAATGATATGTGGGATGGTGGTATTCTCAGATTGAGAGTGTTGACGCATGTAAAGCTCAATGTAGAAGCCAATTATTCCGCCGCTCTGGTAGGTCTTCCCTAATCCCACTTCATCGGCAAAGAGAATCCCGTTTCCGTGCAAAGCCGTTGGCTCGTCGCAGAAGATCATTCGGAGAGCAGCATGAATACCGACTGCTTGATGCCAGTGAAAAGCCAGACGTTTGAGGCGTGAGCTCGAGGTTGGGCTCTCGAGCACCTTGACCCACTCTTCTTGCCACGGTGTTAACCCTTGAGGGTCCAGGATCCGGTTGAACGGAAACGGTAGATTACCCTGGCTGAAGTTGAGCTTAAGGAGTACCTGATTCGTCGTCCATTTTGCCTCTATCTCAACACCAGGGTCAGGTGTTCCGTCGTGCGGCTCCGCAAAAGTAATCTGAAGCCGATCAGCAAGGGGCATGAGAGGCTCAGGATCAGCGTTCGCAACGAAAGCCTCGTATTCTTGGATAAGATCCTCAACGTCCTCGTTTTGCGCAAGTGCTTTCAATTTCTGAATTTTCTTCTTGGGTAACGCTGGCTTTCTTCTGAGTATGCGACCGTGGTATGAGGGCGAAGAACTCACGCTTATTTTTGGACGATTTACGCGTCTTCAAAGCTCCGAGCTCTTCCATCATTGCTGCCAGCTCGTCTTGAATCTTTTCAACTGCTTCTATGTCCTCCGAGACGTCGAACTCCTTTGCGAGATCCTCCCACTGTGTCGCAGAACGAATGGCAGCAGAGATTTTCTGTTTCGTGAGCTTCTCTGTGTCCAAGGCTACAATATCCCGTGTTAGAGTGATGGCTAAGCAAGGCGGAATCGTACGAACCATTAAAGAGCGCAATCGCATTGCCTTTGACAATTGGATAGCGAGAAGCGCGTGCCAGGCTCGTACGGGATGCGTTCTCCCAAGTCCTGGTGACGATAAGACCCAATAAATGGCGGAGCTTTGTCTTGAGAAGACCAGAGGTGGTCAAAGCGTCGGGACCGAACAGCACCTGACCAATTTTGTCCAGCGCCATTGGTATATAGGTTTCGCCAGATGGCTTTCGCGTAAAGTCCCGTTCGTCTACCATGATCTGTGACGGGTGAATAGACATGCTACTGAGAACTTCCGCGATCGTCTGATGAACTCTCCATTGGCCAGACATCATCTTCTTGATCCAGTTGTTCCAGAGGAGACGACCAGGCCAAATGTCGTCGTCGGAGGAGAGCCCTCTAGCAAACTTGTTTCTGTCTTCTTCGTGCTGAATGGAGTTCAGATGCCTCAGATATTTGAGAATGTTCTCGACTTGTTCCCGACTGAATTCTGGGGGAAGCAGCGTGCTTTCGGATTCGTGAAATCCCCCAAAAACTCCGGTACGGGACTGCCAGGCAGGGTAGTTCCATGGAGCGCCATCCGCCGTGCCCCATATTCGTGCCAGAGTGGTGGCAGGAGTTGGAGTCGGCATCGCCAACAACGAGGGCTCGACGACAATATGGAGTAGAGACCCAAACGTGAGGAACGAGAAGAGAGATGTAGGACGAGATGGAGTAAAGATAGGAGCGATGAGAAGAGAGATGTACGACGAGACGGAGTAAAGATAGGAGCGATGTACGATTGGGAATGGCGACGTTCGTGTTGCACACAAACGCCTGGGGAGTGGGGATAATAGGTAGGTGAACAGAGACTGGTGGGTAAAGGGAATCTCAACTCGCCATTTAAACGGGGAGCCATGTGCCAGATCGCCTACTGGATCTATGCACGAGGTATCTCAGATACAGCGTGTTGATACAGATGAGGTGTCTGTTCGCAAGGCGAGGCGGATTTCATTAAACCGGATTAGCTCAGACAGCAGCGAGGTTACGCACCACTGCCTCAACCACCAGGCCTGCCAAACGCTAGGCCAACCCGGATACCCATATCTTATCTTGCAAAGATATAGATCCGGAATGAAGGATGTCGAAATACCAGCTGCCAGCCAGGCAGCTGATCGAGGGCCACGTTTGGGGCACAAATGGTCGAGATGCAGGGGTCTGGAAGGTGATACGGCATATGATCATGTCAAGAGATTGCCATGAGTAAGACCCTGTACGAAACATTGATTTACCGATATTTAGGCAGAACATGCCGGTCGATGCAAGGCTCATTAGGCTCATTTTCAGATAGATGTGCAGCGGAGTTAATGCTCTAGTCGACACAACGCACCTGCTTCAGATGAGCGAAGAAAAGTAGCAACGACGACTAAGAATATGAATTGGTGGTGGAGCTGAATCACCGGGTACACTCACCTCGTGCCGTATGACATTGTCAGGGTGGGCTCTTGTGAGCGTCTGACTGAGAGATTATGGCGTTCGCAAGCGACGAATCGGTTAGATATTCTAGGTCACCGAACAAAGATGCTAAGTCACCGATGGGTTTGAGGAAAGACTTCCCGATGGATGTGAAGATCTTAGACTGAGCTCAATTCCAGTAACGTGTGCAGTGCAATTGACGATTTTGGTATGATATGCATGCTTCAGATGGGCTAGCTCTACAAGTCGGATCGAGTGAGCGAGAGGAGCAACGGCGCCTGGCGACACGAACTGGAGTTGAAGGACCGGATATACTAACCTCGCGCCATATGATATTGTCAGGGTAGGCCCATGGTAGGGGCTGACGCGCTCGCAAGCGACGGCTCAATTGAATATTTAGGTCACCGAACAAAGATGTGAACTCACCGATGTGATTGATGAAGGACGTCTCGATGGATGTGAGGAGCTTAGAGTAAGTTCAATTCCTGTAATGTATGCAGTGTAATTTCGGTATGGCGCTCATGCCTCGGATGGGAGGGCTCTACAAGTCAGATAGAGTAAAGGGCAGGAGCAACCACGACTGGCGACGCAAACTGGAGGTGGAGTTGAACGACCGGATACAATCAGCTCGTGCCGTGCAACATTGTCAGGTGGCCCATTGTAGGGTCTGACTGAGAGATTATGGCGTTCTTCGTAAGCGACGACCCAATTAGATATTCTAGGTCACCGAACAAAGATGTTAACTCGCTGATGTGTTTGATGCAGGACGTCCTGATGGATGTAAGGACCCAAGACCTAGCTCAATTCCCGTAGAGTGTGCAGCTGATAACTTTGGTGTGGAATAGCAGCCTCGAATGCGACATCTTGAGAAGTCGGATCGATTAAGGTGAACAGGCACGGCAGCTGAGGACTGAGGTGGGTGCGTCAAATCACCGGAGACGCATACCATGTCAAATCTCGTGCGGTCCATGGCGCTGTAATACCCAGCATTTTAGACCCTTTTTTACGGAGAATATTTGGAAGACCACCCCATTTTTTTCAAATTAGTGAAACAGCGGGAGTCGTGTCTACGGGAAAATATCGACCCCGTGCATATGACGCATGGGGTGCTTACAGACTCCTTGTCGCCCGATTGATTTTTATAATTATTTTTTTTTGGCTTACTTGAGCTCGATGTTTCCCTATAAAGTCTTGCAAGACTGTCGACTAATCCTTCAGAATCTGTCCTTCCATCACCCGTCTTTCCTTCCTTAGCCCTCGCCGTGCAGCTTGTGTGAAACACTTTCTGCTTCCCCGTTCTTTGCCTCACTCCTTACCTTTGCCTCTACACTCTCCACTCGTTTCTGCTTCTCCGTTCTTTGCCTCACTCCTTCCCTTTACCTCCACACTCTCCACTCGTTGAGCTCAATGCCAATTCCAACTCGCCGTGTTACTCTCAATGAGTACTACGCAGCTTTGAATGAGCTTTATGATGGGGACAACTCCGTCGACTTCGTGAAAGCCGCCGTGTGCGGTATTCTCGATGGGCGCCAGAGCGTCATCGACATCGAGGATAACAGGGTTTCCAACAAGCCTGAGCCTCTGACTCTTTCCAGAGACATCGACTCGGTAATTGGCATATCCCCGGTGCTCCTACCTCAGACATACATAACTCTGTATCCTTTGGCCGATTACAACGACACTCTACAAACGTCAGTGCACATCAAGCACACCTTCATCAACGATCAAGTGAGTCGGAATCCCTCTTTATGTGCGCATCACACTAATAGTACGCGCACTGCAGGGCGAATTCAACATTCCTCTTCATCATATTCCGAATCTCTGCGGGGGGGACTGGGGTACCAGATCCTGCTTCCGATTCTTCTTTCCAGATTTAGTGACAGCTGAACGTCAGTCTCATCATGTTACCGTCGATGAACAGGCCACGTTCTACAATCTAGGCCTTCGTCCCACCCTTGCCGCAATGTTGGAAGACCGTGCAGTCGACATCCCACCCGACTACGAGTCCTTGCAGTTTCGTGCTCAAGGCGTCGACGGAAGATTGACATTTACCACAAAGATTCTCCCTCAGCATCATGTCGCCCAGTTCATCCCTGCTCTACGACGAACTCTGGTTGAAAATGGTGTACCTTGGGGTCGAAACCTGTTCGTGGTGCACGAGATTCGAGGAGTCAAGAACAGCACGTACCATATACCGGATCCTGAGAACGCAGAGGTTGCTCTCCAGGATTTCCTTGATCAGAACCACATCAACTTCCACGACATCGTGAACGATCTTGACGAGAATTTTTCCTCGCGTTGGTTCGTAGATGTTGGATTGGAAATCTCTGCCCCTTCGCATTCCTGCCTTGCGTGGATTTGCGCAGAGCACCAGAATGTTCTCAGCGAGTTCTGTGGGGTCGACAACGAAACGGCAACACGTCTAACTGCTCCCAACGCGTATCGAGGGTACAGTCGAGATATCCTGGCGCACTGTGTAGACATCGCCGGATTTCGATTGGAACCCGGTGCCAGTGGTCGAGGCGATGTCGATCTGCAATACATGCAGTGTTACACCACCGAGAAAGGAGTGCTCGATCGAAAGGACGGTAGCTCATACTCAAAGAGGCTGACAATGGCCAAAGTCATCAAAGGCAAGCATCGTGACTACCTCAACAAGCTCTACCACACCTTCATCGCCGCTTCTGATCAAAATCCGTCTTCCGCTCGCATCGAAGTTCGTGTCCCTTTCGAACATGCAAGTCGTGTTCTCGTTGACCCCCCAATGGATACGCTGCAAAACGCTCTCGTTGCTATACACCCCACCGTACACTGGTGAGTTGAAGGAAGTTCACTTTAATTTTTCAATTATTCTCATTTACCATTCGTCTTAGGGGAACTCGGGCCTACAAGGCCGTGGCAGCTCATGAACTCATAGATTGGTACCACGAGTCGCCGACTGACCTTCAAGTGACGAAGCCGTCGCTAAGTCTGTTGGTAGGCTTGACTTGGTGGGTTAACGCACTTCATTCCACCTATGACGATCGCAACCACTCGCGCGAGATCATCAGCGCAATCCTTCCGCATCGCCGCCGTGAAGATGTGATGACTTCCCAGCTTCCATTTAGAATGTCCCTCGATGTTGCAATGGACGCAGCCGTCTTCCCTACCGTTCCATGCATGCCGTTTAACATGATTTTGTTCGACACCATTCGTGTTGGGCCTGGGTATCCGTGCCCTCGGATGAGTAATCCTGCAGAAAAACCCCAGTTGAGCCCGGAGGCATGGCAGTTTTTCCTGGGTGTCCCCTTCCACGACCACATCCTCAACGTAACACGTTCTAGGCTCACCGCACCTCGAGATAACACCCGCACCAGAAACCGCACAGCCCAGCTGAAGCGCATTCCACCACCTGACCAGCCACCTCCCCCAGTAACCTTCAACCTTGACCC
This sequence comes from Candolleomyces aberdarensis, assembly GCA_004126415.1. NCBI lineage: Eukaryota > Fungi > Basidiomycota > Agaricomycetes > Agaricales > Psathyrellaceae > Candolleomyces > Candolleomyces aberdarensis. Next base: position 18,468 of record SDEE01000749.1, read on the forward strand.
AGATGCTCATACAATTCTTCCCCCCATACGTGACGATGGTTCCGACATGGAAGTTGACTCCGATGAGGAGGAGGGACACCCAGCGTTCGATGGCGATGATGGAGGAGACCCACAGCAAAGCCTGAACCGCGCACTCACGACAATCTGGAATCAATTCGTTTTCGATATCGCGGAAAGTTCCCCAAACGAGAGAGGTGCTTCGAGTCCGCCCTACATTCTCCTCACTCCTCCCGAGCGAGTCGAAGTCACTACCGACCTCTACAGAGACAGTCGACTCAGCCATATCTTCCGGGACTATATGTGGCAAAGGGCCAATATGAAGCAGTGGCGTCAGAACTTTGACAGGTTGTTCCCTCCAAAGGGCCCAGTCGAAGGACGCCGAGTCCAGAACTACAAGAATACGGGGTACTATCCTATGTGGGTTGCGCTTGGTGAGAGAATAACCGACGAGACGTTTTTGGCCGCCAGGAAGGAGATGTGGAATCGGGTGAGGGGCTTGTATTGGCTACCAGCAACCGAGAGCGACCGTATCTGGTCTACCAGGCTCAATCCAAAGTTCAAGAAGACGAACGGGAAGAGTTCGAGCAAAAGCGCTCCCCATATCCTTATCTTCGGGCCTGGTGATCCGCGTTGAATACCTCTAGCCCTACCGCATTCTTCGTATACCCAATCTGATTCCACCGTGCTGCTGTTTTGAGTACCTTGTGTTTCCTTGTCCTATTCTCTCGTTGATCCTAGCCCTACCGCATTCTTCATATACCCAATTTGATTCCACCGTCCTGCTGTTGTTCGCATCTCATGTTTCCTTGTCCTATCCTCTCGCTAATTCCTCATATTTCCTGGTTAGCGCTTTTTTGTAGCTACTGATGTGTGTTCCTTGCGTTGGATGGCTATCGTCGAGCATTGAGCGTGTAATAATTTGGTATATATCAGTAATGAACAAGATTAATTTTACGGAATTGTAGGAGTTCCCAGATGGAGTAGATGAGATGTAGTACGGGAAGCCAAATAACAGGACGACGACGAAAGGATAATTCTGAGCAAGACGAAGCAGTCGCGCGGGCGGGCAGGAAATCAGGTTTGTAGTGGGCCTTCCCGCAGGAATTTCGCAGCGAGTTCTTCGTATTCCGACCACACGTTCCGTGTTTCCCGAGACAAGCGCATATCGCTATGCCATTTGCTTCGAGGTTTCGGCCCCTCCTTTCCCAGACGGAATTTACTGCGGTGCTTTTCGAACCACTCTTCACAACGTGGCGACCACTCGCCGATGGAAAGCCCTCCCTTCTCCCAAGTTGCAGGTCCTGGCCACCACTGTGCAAGGTATTCTAGCTGGTCCCCAGGACTACGCTTCTTCTTACGACGCATGCGATAAGTCCCGACCACAATATCGATCTCCGCATCGGTGAGAGCATCGCCAAACAGAGAGCGCTCGGACTCAATCGCAACGACGTCTCCGTGCTGCCTTGAAGACAAGAGGGGAGGTTTGGTCGCATCCTTGATGTTCACGACGTCGCGAGCCAGCCGCCCAATCACCCCTCCCATCATTAGCGCAATCTTACCCCGAGGACCTCGTAGGAATTCATCTCGAATGCGCTCATATTCCCGGTATGCCTCAGCCCAATTACTATCCTCATACCTCACACCAAGTCCAACACGTTCGACCTTTGGGATCTGAGGATCGACTTCATCCCGTGCGAGATACTTGGCGGTACGGAGCTTGATGCCTCGTCGAGCCGACTCGCGAACGATCTCCAAAACCCCGGTCCAGCCAAACCGAAGAATCTGCAACACCGACGTCGCACTATAGAGGACAACGACAAACCACTGCTCCTCCAACGGTTTCGTGCGTATGCCAATGATGTACCGACGGTGATGATCAGTTCCCTCTGTCATACTTCCTCTGGCGATCAAGAGGGGAAAGGTTTTCCAATTCGGAGGCGCGGCAGAACGTGTTGAGATGTCCCAACGAGGGGCAAGGGAAGATAAGTGGACAGGACTGAGAAGCGTGTTGATGATATCAGAGCCAGCGAAGGCGAAAGAGGGAGCGATTCCGTCATCCAACCTAGCACCAAATACATTGTGCAGAACGACTGCCTTGACGTTTGAGGTTGACGAGCCCTGGGAGTTCGAGTCCTGGGTGTACCCAAGACGCTTCTGTGAGACCATCGTCACGTATGGAGTGGCATCCTGTTGAGAGAGGGGCTGTTGAGAAGGTGCCGTCGCCTGTGAAGAGGGTTCGTCCACATCCATTTCGCTTTCATCATCGTCGTCGAAGTCGTCGAAGTCGGGGGCGTCGAGGGGATCAGACCGGCGGTGTCCTCGTTCGTAAAGGTGGCTGGTTTCAGTGTGGGAGGTCGTCTTTTGATATTGCTCGTATGGTTGAGAAATCGAATCTTCTAATCCAGCTGCGTCGAATATTGTAGGGCCCACGTCAGGGTCGAGCATCCAATGAAAATCGATGGAGTTGTCGTATCGATTCCAGAATATCTGCGAAGGTGCGTGCGCCTCGTATAAGGCTCTGGCTCTGAAAATGTCGAGAACGTGGTATCTCAGGGAAGGGAATCCCATGCATCGCCAGTGGTAGTATCGAATCCCTGAAGTTTCATGAATTTTCTCCCATGTCGGTGGGGGTTTGGGGTGCTCGGGAGCCTGATCATGCTCGTGCCGATCCATCATCTGCCGCATCCGATTAAAAAATATCTCGGAGCTCTCTCCAGCCCATTGACCCGCCATCCAAGCCTGATGCTCCCATTCAGTAAGGCGCACTCGAGATACTTGGTTCAGAGGGCGCTGAGGAGGAGGGGGTAGGGGGAACGATTTTGTCAACGCCTTCTGGAGAATTTCGGAGGGGGGAAGCCAGCAGCTCAAGACATTTTGGTCGAAGCTTGACAGGCGGAAAGTTCTCTGCGGGTCGCCAGTGAGCCAAATCCAAAGCGGCACGCCGTATTCCGCCCAGACGTGAAGACTATTGTACCAAGGAGTGGAGAGGAGATCGACCATAGTCCCTGTTCGACCTCCTGAAGGTATCAATCCAACGGGAGACCTGAACAGGTCGTCCAGCCAAGCATGGCCGACGTTCGTTTTAGAGAGGAGGTAGATGGTGATCGGCTCGAAAGGAGACGTTTCACTGGAGGTCTTCCACCGGCTGAAGCAGAAGGCAGCAAACGAGCACACCTCTCCAAAAGCCGTGATAGATCGGACGGCGGCATCAACAGCGCGATTCTTGGTACCGTGGGCGTGCCTATAGCCTTCCTTGGACGGCCAAATGGGCAAGTTAAGGGCTGGGGTTGGGGCTTGATGCGCAGCTTGGATAGCGTCTATGACCAGAGAAATCTTTTCCTCCAGCGAGTGCCAGGAGCGACGGACATTTAGGGGAAGCATCCATTGGCCTAACTTGTTCTGCACCATGCAATTGTCGAGTTGGGACCGGGACATTACGAGCGTGCCAAACAAACGATCGTCTGAGAAACCCGTGGTAAGATTGAATGCGTCCCAAGGATACGAGTTTTGGAGGTGACTAGGAATGTAAAGTCTTGGGTCGGCGGATTCACGAGGATCTGAACGTTGGGGGAGGGGATGTTCATGTACGCAGACCCAAAAACCACCTCTGCTTTTGTCAAAGACAACCCTTTTGGGAAGTTGGCCGATCCTGCTAGCGAGGTCGGCGAGGGGAGCAATGGCTGAAAGAAAAAGTAATTAGACGATATATTCGCTGATTATGGATTGGGGTGCTTACGGATAGGAGGGTCGAGACGTTGACGGTCCAAAGATAGATCGATGGCGTTCGGAGGTCGAAACCCTTCCTCAGCCAGCGATTTGTCTTGCGAGGCCATCTCTACAGGGAAAATGAGCAATTGAACATGATCGGTGAAATCGAGATATAGGAACACTCACTGGGGTAGAGATCGATAATAAAGACAACGATCGAGTGCGTAAAAAGCAATCGGATCCAACGCTGGTCTTCAAGAGGGATTGTCAAGTCTTGAGGAGCGAATCTAGTGTTTCACACCGGATTCTAGGGTATTGAGGGAATTGAGGGGCAAATCTGGTGTTTCACACCGGATTCTGGTGAGGGCAGGAGAGAGGAGAGCGCGAATTTATCACGATGAGGGATGCGGAGGCAAGTGTTGTCGAGGGCTGACGCAAGCGGTGCGCGTGTGAACTATTTCGGCAAGCGCCGGGGGTGAATGTATCGCACATCGTCTCTCACCATTTCATCCCAGGTAAGATGACCTGTGGATCTGGTGTGAAACACCAGATCCTTCTTTCTCGAGAGCAAGGAGGGATCAAGTACAGCCCGCGTTGGAGTCGTTGACTGTCCATCTCAGTCCCTCACCTTTGAGGTACGTGTTTTCCTGCGTCAGCAATATTTGAACGAATTCTGTTTTCATTCACGAGTCTAACTAGACTTGCAGCCATCTCTTGACTATCAGCCCATATTGGACATTGATTCGCGTGCGCCATTACCCTCTCCCCTTTCTTCATCGGTTCTTGCTTTCTCTTGATGTACGTAGCATAGAATTTGGTGTGAAACACCAGACTCGCTTCAACTACACCGACTTTTGTGCATGTGGCGTGGACTCAGGGAGCTACTTCGCTACTTATTTGTTCTGCATGATCGGTCTCGTACAGAATCCATGCTGAGCAGACGTTTGGTGGGCGCAGGGTGAGTGAACCGATTCTCTGTACAGAGTCGGTGCACTCCCCCACAGCACATGCGTTCGGCGAATGCACTCGACATGCGTTCGACGAATGTATGCGTTTACAGCGAGTATACACATGCGTTCGACGAATGCATGCTTTTACAGCGAGTGTATATGCGTTCGACGAGTGTATGCCTTTACAGCGAGTATACACATGCGTTCGCCGAACGCATCTGGATTATGTTTGGTTGGATGAACGCA
>SDEE01000075.1:0-117379 GCA_004126415.1 Candolleomyces aberdarensis
GAAACATCGTGAGGCATAGGTCATGCCTCGGGCTGGACCAGAGAAGTTTCATCGGCCGATACATGGTCTATGGTCTATCAATGCAGCAAGCGGTCCCATGGACGTCCCATACCGGAAACAGACAAACCGACCTGACACGCTTTCCCATCAATGGCACACCTCGAAACACCGATTGTTGGGTGGGGTGTAAACCATGCAAATCCGTTCAGCCATTGCAAAGTTGATGTCCATACAAGATTTCCCTGCCAAATTCATAGGGTTTAGCATCTATTTTGCAGAATTGGCACGATTGGGTAGGTATTAAATATATTCTGCGACCCCAAACATTCATTGACACTTATTCAAACATGTTCCACTCTTGAGCATGTTTAAATCTGCCGAGTGGAAGGAGAAATCGGCCGAGGGAGGCCCGGTCTCACGAATTGGAGGGTGTCACATGGTGTGACATCACTGTCACGCACGCACAAGTGACCGGAATTGGTCACCCCCAAAGCCACTCTGCTGCAACGGTACACAGCCACTCAGCTGGTGCGGCTCATCAACCGGCGGAATTTGAAATTTCGGCAGCTGGCATAGGTCTGTCAATCATGTATTTCGTTGTGAAATAGAGCTTTAACTTGCTCTCTACTATCTCCAATTCGACCCATGCATATAGTACAATAACTGCTCTAATACTCTATCTTATCTTGACTCCAACTTGCCTGACTGTGTGTAGAGGTCTATTGAACTGCTGCTCACTACAAGTTAGATCGATCAGTCATGCCCCAAATCTTTGCTTGGGCTGGAAATCTCTGGATGACAATGTTTCTCTTGACCTGTACTAGCCTTGTCTTTCTAGAAATTACAAATAATCTAAAGATAATTAACCTACTCCTGAAGACTAATCAATCCAAGCTTGAGGATGGAGACACTGAGACTTAAGGGTGAAAGTGGAACTGTAATAGCTGGCTGCTGGAGACAATTCATGCATTGCGGATTGGATGCATGAGGCTCACAGACAGCATGGAGATGATGTTCTAGAAGCTGCTGATGTCATTGGCAGAAGATAATTGGACCTTGCTAATGGTTGGTTTGTGAACTGTTTGGAGCTCAATCACTTGAAACCTGCCTCTAGTTGGATGAAGGATCAAGTTAAAGAGCCTCCAAATGATCAGCTTCAAGTGTTACCAGAGGTTGACTACTAAATTGGATACTGAAGGGTGAATGATGTCAAGTCTTTTTACTGATCATGGCTTATTTCAAAAAGCTCTTGCCTGGCTCTCCACCAGACTCACCTCTGCAAATCAATGTTAATGGAACTACAGGTACTGGAGAGTCATATCTTATCTGGGCTATTTCTAATGAGTTGTGTAAACTCTTTACACATACTGTGGAAAGTGGAGGAAATTCTGTTGTGAGACCAGCATCTAATGAAATCATGACAGACTTGTGGTTAGCAGCCATCGCTCCGCACGGCAATTCCGAGGCCTGAGTGCCACCTCTTGGCTCTTGAGAGCCATCAAAAATATCATGTGACTTTGATTTGTGCAAAGCTTGGCACTTTTGGGCTGCGGGGTACAAGTACCCGAGTCCTTAGAGGCCTCCAGACAATCAACTTTGGTGTGTCTATCCCGGTTAAAGAGCCTAAGAATCTCCCAGAACTTGGAGAAGGCACTGGAAATGAGACTACACAGGTCAACTTCCAACATGCACTGTTACAATTGCACACCTATAATACTTGTGAAGAGGACTATAATCTTTTGTTGTCTAGAGGTTGGGACCATTTAACTGTTTATGAATGGCATCACTTTGACAATGTCTTCCATTTGCTGCCTACAAGAGCAGCAACTGAAGAGTTTAATAAGCAAGTTTACACTTTTGCCTTCAGTAGTCCTACTCTGTAAGGCTGCACACAACTGTGATGTTGTCAAAAGATCATCAAAAGAAGATGTCAAAGGCCTGGAAAAGCAAATTTATCTTCCTGAAGATGCAAAGTAATGCTCACTTGTGATAGATGGACTTCCATTTGAACTTGACATGCTAACACTCAGCTTGACAATCAACAAATTACAATAAAACTCAGATTAAGCAAGCGCCCCACTATCAAGTATGACACATTGCGTCATGCGGAAAACCTGTGTGTTATATAATCACTGATCCAAAGATACCATGTATACAATCGATGATTCCCCTGGCAGAACTGGCAGAATGGCGCACCGACGATTACATTTAATACGCAGGCCAATGTAGTTGAAGTGAGTCATGGCTGCGGGCACTTTCGCGTTGACCTGTTCTCGAGATTCTTGCCCACTGTTTTGTGGAGGTGCTGAGAGAGTGTAGGCATTTTCTAAAACTCATCATGTATATGGTTTGAGTTCTTTTGAAAGAAAGGGCACCTCGTCCACTGTGTTCGAAGAACAAGTTGAGGGGATTGATTTCCTGTTTTCCTGGATTTAAGTGTACTGGCCACTTCCCTTTGACCTTGAGGTTCCAACAAAAATGCTGCAACTTTACAAGTCTACATTAGGCAGGCAGGTGGGTAGTCACAGGAATAGCCGGTTGGAAACTCAACTTGCCCATGTGTCCGTAAAGCGCCTAGAATGGTGATGCGGTTGACCATGGCCATGCTGGTTAACTCTGGGCCTTGACGGTTTCCTAGGTCAGTCAGTCAATGTCACGCTTTTTGGCTGGGGAAGTGTGACCAAGTGAGGTGGTTGACTGAAAATTCACGTTTTGGACAGGCTCCTCTGGAAAATAAATTTGAAGTGCCATAAGTCGATGGGTATCACAGCATGAGCATGAGATGAGAAAGTGACCAAATGAAGAGCTTGACCAAATCGACGGGATGATTGTATTCTGCTCCCGCGATAGATTTTTGTCACCAGTCTTGGGGAGAGGGAGGTGAATGAAGGTTCCCCGCTCGCAACCTCGTACACTTGGATGGAAGCGGCTCCTGTGCCTCATTGTAGGAGTGTGGATGAACGTAGCCTGTAGCCTCAGTTTGCGCTTCAATCATGGAAAAGTTAGCTCATGCACTTGTATAGTCTAAGTATTACGAGAGAGTGGTTGGGTATATGGTGGCTACGACAAGGAAAGAAACACCTCAATGCCACTGTCAGGTCTATCAGATGTACAAGATAGACACTTCTGGGAGACCTGATAATGGTGACAGTTCTTCCATCACCGGCTCACGTCCTGTAAACGTGGGACAGGTTGGGCCGAGCAAGATTTTGTCTGCTTACAGAACCTTCTGAATAAATGTTACGACCCTTTGTTTGACTGGTGAACACGGGTGCTGTTTGCGTGGCACGCCAAGCTGAGCAGCGAGCTGTTTGAGAGATGCCGCGTGGTATGTAGATACTTCGGGTGAAGGGAGGAGAGCCTTATTATATTAATCGAATCAATGACATGCATTCCTGAGATGAGAGTCCATTGGTCCACTTTTCCTTGCTTGACTATCCTTTCACCAGATTCCAAGCAGACTCTGTCTCTCAAATACAGTGAAATTTCTCATAATATATCTTGTTGATTCCATATCCTAAGTTTATACAAATGAGATATGTATTATTAGATGCAGGCATTTGAGGTCGCCCACAAGACTCGATTATGAGAAAGTGTCAGAGATCATCTTGCGGCTATCGTCATTTCCAAAGGTGGTTCAAATGCACAGCGATCACCTAGATATACGAATACATGAATTATTGTTATATTCAGAACTGAGACTAATTGAGCTACAAACAACACAGAACCTATAAACCGCAACGATGAAAGCATAAAAACTCCATAAGCATCAGATAGCTTCCAAGAAAGATTACTAAAACGAGTGTAGCTGTCCAAAATATATGTAAAGGATATCATTCAAAGTTGGATCTGGCGAGTGCGAGCGCGAGTATGGGGCTTCATCTAGGGGGGGTACATGCATCAGTGCAAACCTGCTCCTTCTGCAATAGTTGGTCGTGTTATTGGATGAGTTGAAACCAAATGGGATTGCCTATAGATCTAGGTAAGTTTGAAGCTGTTAGTGCAAAGCGGCGCAACAAGTTCAAGGGAGACAAGGACTTACAGCTCACACTGTTCTTTCAACCATATGCAAGGCGCAGTTTCTGGGTGAGTTCCGCCAATTGTAGGCAGTAGGCGGTAGGGCTGGTGAACTATCCTTGAGCGTGATTTAGGCAGCAGTCACTTCGGTACTCAGCTAGACATGTCATTTGTGAATTAGACAAAAGAGTTCAGCGCAGACGTACGATTGGTCTTTTACGCACTGTAAGCCACATAACTGAGGCCCTTGTGGTTGGGGTTCGAGTAGCTGGTTGTCTTGTAGCAGCAGGGTCAACCAAGAAACACGGCCAGCGTCAATAACACCACAAGGGTCTGTGGTAAGGCGGTGCGGAACGATGAGCGCGGCATTCCTAGAGGGTGAAAAGACAGTAAGAGTAGACGGTTGTGAGTATGTTGGTTCAATTGAAGAACTCGGACACTGGACGCATAGCTCCATATTTCTTGTAGAAATATGTTTGAAATATTATGAGAATATGCAGTCTAATGTCAAAATATTTCCAGAAAAAATATGATTGTAATATGATGTGCCATTTTCCAAAATATTTCTGGGGAGAAATAGCTTTGAAATATGAAGACTGATTTTCCTCAGCCACAGCCTCAATATTTCCAGTTTACTTCAGACCAGAAATAATTTTGAAATATGTTCTCACTCCCCGCCTCTATATTTCAGTCCCAGAAAATATCGGATATATGATGGTATTTTGTACTGGTGTACTACTTGCAGCAGTGTACAACTCACTATTCAGAAACCTAGGATATTTCTATAATTTTACCAAGGGGAAATATAAAGATTGTTCCTCCACTCATGAGATTGGATGTGACATCATGATGACACATCCATGACATTGTCACAATATACATGTGACACTCTTGCGACAGAGCTATTGCAACTAGCGACAATAGCCAATGCGACAAACGACACTGGCCATTGCGACAGCCGTGACATGCGACACTGGCCAATGCCACAAGTCCAACTTGTGACACTAGCCAACGCGACACCGAGGTTTACGACACAACAACGCGACACCGGACCCATTTGCGACAGGTAGCCTTTGGACACCGACATTATTACGACAGAAACTGGGAGCGGCGCTTTGCGACAGGGACAGGGCCACCGGACTCTAGCGACAAGGTATGCGGCTCATGCGACAGTCGCATTGTCCCCAAAGACTTGCCACTGTCGCTGCACCTTCGCCCGACGCGATTCTAGATCTGCGCAGGACGTCGGGGTCACGCGATTCTCACATGATCATACCTGGAGGATCACCGTTCTTCCTTTATGTTTTTCTGTCACCGACATCTTTATAATGCGCACCTCTCTTGTCCGTTCGGTTCTTCAGTCTTGTCTGTGTTCGTGCGCCACTCCACTGCTGTACAATGGCCCCATCCCTTCCACCTTTTCCAACCCCATGGTGCGTGCAGGGATCCCGTTCCCTCCAGTGGTCGCATTTGTTGATCGTTCCACCAGGTCTTACAACCTTGAGCCGAACGCAGTCACCGAGCTGGAGCCACCTAGCTTGCTCATCATCAAAGGGGCGTCTCTTGCCGAGGTCCACGATTCGAGCGCCCGCACCTCTCTTCAATTGACCTACCGCCCTGCAGGGGCCGATGAAGACGTCCAGGTTATCGTCGCCTCTTTCTTCAAGAACAGGGTACGTCGAGCTTGCATTTCCTTTGATGGGTTACCCTCAATGAACAAAACTCATTTGCAGAGTGATTGCGCCAAGTTTGAGTCACTGAGGCTACAACCTGATCATGCCTACACCTTCTCGGTTTTGGGACCAAAGTGAGCGTCTCAATCCCAATTATCTTCTTTGACATCGTTCTGAGGCCACGCTTAGCAGCATAGATATCTTCGGCCACATGTCCCCTCTTTTCGATGACCATGAACGTGATAGCATTCAGTCTGGTGAGAAGGCTGGTGAGAAGGCTGGTGAGAAGGCCGGTGAGAAGGCCGCTCCAACTTCGGGGCAGAAGGGTACCCTTCGTATGTTTCATTACCCTTTTTCAAAGTCTCTTTCTGACCCCGATATCTCCAGAACCACGAAAGGCTGCCCCCAAGCCAGTCGCTCCTTCCGAGAGTACGGGATCGGTGACCAGGGCGCGGGCTAAAACCACGAAAACGCCCGCTGCCAAGGCTGCGAAGGCACCCTCTAAGGTGCCCCCCGCTGCAGGATCATCTAAGCCGAAGCCCGCCCCAGCTGTAACAAAGAAGCGGAAGGTGTCCGACGAGAAAGGGGAAACTACCTGAGCGAGCCTCCTACTCTTACCCTTCGCCGTTGCTTTACCCCTCGCCTGACTTTTCTTTGCAATGCCTTATTTCCTTTCTTTGAGACTGCTTCGTGTTCCACTCACTGCTTGTATGTTCTCTCTTCGATACATATACCTCAATGTCAATATTTCTTGCCCCTCCATTCGCGTCATTCGAATTCCAACGAAGGTGTCGATCAAAAGGAGGTCAGACGAGCTTCGAAGCTTTCCTATTCATGAGATACTACTACTTAAGCAAATCCATAAACCCTAGCTTCTCGCCCAGTTACCCGTCGAAAACGTCGGACTCGTTGGGTTGGCATCCAGCCTGACCGGTCACCAACAAAGGCCAGTCCCTGTGTTTGTGCACCAGTCTTCGAGGTAGCAAACGCAGAAAAAATGACAAGGGCTACTGAAATAACGAGGACGACTGTCGTTAGAAGCCCAGGAAAGAACGGAAACAGCTTCCTTCGACGCTTGGGATCTTGACCAAGCCAACGTCTAGGGTGATAATAAGAGAGCATGGTTGGGAGTGCAGAGATCCCGAGATTCGGAAGCTTGGGTCTCGGAAGGAATTCAAACCAAAATGGCTTGCTTCGATGCTTTGAATCTCTACCAATCCAATGTGTGGGGAAATGAAGGGAGGGCACGGTTGAGAGTGCAGATAGCCCTAGTTTCAGTCGTTTATGCTGAAACCTGACTCCTGTAGCATGAGGCAAAACCGCGAGCAGACCGTTAATTCGTATTATTAGACCGTGTTATCCGTTTCACAAGACCTCACCTTTGATCCTCCATTGGATCGCTTTGAGAGCGACCAATGAACATTGGACGCGCCGCAGAATGGTGATTAATATCCTAAATCTGGGTCGAAAGTCCTCTTGATCAATGACCGAGTCTGGCATCGACAATCTGGAGGTAAGACTTTCTTCGGCGCCGGAGTTGCTTTCGGAACTCGTAGAAGCCAATGAGAACTCAAACCCTGGATAAGAAGCGAATGATTATTTGTCGATGGTCACCATGATAAACGTGAAGTCAACCGACCTTCAATGGGATTACTTCGCCCCTTTACGTCGGGGCGAGGGTTGTCTACATCAGATTCGGCCTCTGGTTCTGCGTCAGGAGGGCTCAACTGACACTCAAAAATTGAAAGCACCTTGACAAGGGTTCCAATCCTCGACAGCTGAGTCATAGTCTTGCCCATTGACGAGACTGCCACCCAGGAAAAGATCTTGGTCTTGTTCCCTTAACTCATCCAATAGTGTTCTTGGAGGTGGATCGTCAAATTGAGGATCCTCGTCAGAATCTGTGCTCAGCTTAGAATCGATTTCGGATTCAGAGTCCTCGTTGGAACCTTCTTCGATTAGAGCATGGTCTAGAAACTGGTGTTTATCGATCTCTCCCACTACAAACTGTAAAGGAGATATACCTTCATCAAAGTCGGGCCCTTTCTCTACATCTGAGGATGGGTCAACTCCACCGAGTTCATCGAATCCGGTTTTAGTACAAGGACTGTGTTCGGGATTGTTCCTAACGAACATGTCGGGGACTTCCTTTCCCGGACCTTCGCATGGGAGGCGGCCTGGAGAGTATTTGAACCGTCCCGAAAGGGCATGATCGGTCTCGCCGACGTCCAAGGTCAGTACTCCGGTTCAAAAGCGGAAGTAGTGAGCACTCACCAAGGCGGGCCCAGTCTTACGAGTCAGCTTCAAATAATTGAGCTCTGTTATGGTCTCAGCATTGATACCCAATCTTAAAGGCGCTAATGAACTGACCCTTCTCGAGTTTTCGAAGTTTTGATTCCACTTGTTGTATATTGGCTGTTGCGGCAAGCTATTATTGCAGCGGGACCTGATCATTCAAATTCCTCAGGTACCACAACTAGAGGGAGAACTCACCGCCTCATCGTAGCCCTTGTTGGCAATTGTACTAGCTTTCCTGGCCTCCGCCCGAGAACTGGCAACCGAACCTTCCATCACTGTCGTCGTGATTAGTTCATACGGTATAATAAGTCTAGAGGATTCACACACCTTGAATCTTTTCGGACAAACATGTTTCGACTCGTTCGAGGTGCTTGCTAGTGATGTCCTGTTCCAAATTTAAAATATGAGTGGGCAGTTCAACCGAGTTCTCATGACCAACAGACCTCGTTTCTGGAAACCTTGGCGAGTTGCTTCTTATTCTCCTGGTGATTTCTCTGAAGCTCTGCCATTTTTTCGTCCTGAGTCTGCATTTCTGCTTGAAGGACGTCCGCTGTCTCGCCAATTATGAATGTGATCTCCCGTCGAAGAGCAGGAGACATCGTCCCGGTGGCGCCGCGATGGCCGCTTGGGGCTCGCGATGCACGAATCCTTCCAGTCGCTATACAAAACAAGAGCTCAATCAGGAGCATATTCCGATGAAAGAAGACAAAATGCCAACTCACAATCTTCCACTTCCTCGAAACTCATGTTGTAACTCTGGAGAAAGAAATGAGCTGGGGCTAATGACGCGCCGTCAACTGCCACATTTCCAGTATGGACCCTTCTTTCGAGCCACCTGTCATCATTGAGACTATTCACCGTAACGCACTCCATCTCACTTCCGAACTTCGTCTGTCTCACTTCGAATTCCAAACTTCGATCCATGCCGGGCCCAACACCAGTTCCAATCCATAATGAGGTAGACTCGGAGCTTCGAGTGCCACTTCACTGTTTCCTGCAAGCCACCCCTGGAAGACGACCACCAGGACGTCATGATCACCACTTCCGGGAGCCGACCCCAGTGAAACAGCAGGTCAGCTGCTCTATTCCTAACTATAAGCCAGTTCCGTATGAAGACTCACCTTCAAATTAGCGCTCGCGATCGCAGGGGCCGCGATTAATACTGCGGTTGCTAGTTGTGGGGATCTTGGGTGTTATGAACGTCCTTAACTTCTGGCTCGCATCATCGGATATTCTCAGACTAGGATGCGATATCGTCAGCCATCGGAACGTCACATTACTTTTTCCAATCTGCCAGTCAAGCATCGTAGAGGCAGCTTCAGCCAGCCGGCAAGGAATGTTCGGCTTTGACGGACAGCCCGCGCATTCAAATTGGATGGACGGGGTAGAAGGTCAACTGAGGAGGATCGGCGATGCTCTTGGAATGAACGATAAGATCGATCTGGATGTGGCTCTACGAGGTGGAGGAGCACAGCTGCTCATGGAATTTACCTCTCCGACTCCAAGGCCTAGCACGGCTCTGAAGACGTCCGGATCCTGGGCCCTAGGCCTCTCCAACCTGCTCCTTGGACCGGGCCAACAACAACCTGAAGATGACGGGGTACGCTTGCCGATTGTTGTCCTCGAAGAACCTGCCATTCTTGGCGAATGTTGGGAGTTTGTAGGTCCTCGAGGGACAATCGGGATACGGTTAGCGACTCCGGTGAATATCACTGCTCTGTCAGTGGACTATATCCCGTTCCATCGCTTATCCTCTCGCTCGCGGAAGAGGGCGCCTAAATCCCTGACTCTGTGGGGCTTAATTAAAGCCTCTCAAGTCCCAGAAATAACGCCAGCCCTGACCATCTGGAATCGGCCGCTCCAGGATTTTCTGGTGGGCACAGGTCTACCTACTTCCGTTGAGAAAGACGACAGCTTTGTTTCCCTTCTCAATGTGGCCTACGAGTTGCACTCAGATGTCAAACAAGTATTCGTTCGTCAGGACTATCATCCGTCTACTGACTGGACGTACGATATCGTTGTTGTCGAGGTAACGGACAACTGGGGGGCCAATTCGACGTGTTTATATCATGTTGGTGTTCATGGCATAGGGTTAGACACAGAGTAATCAATATATTGGCATACAACCACTACTTTACTGATCCTTTCGCTTATTAAATTTCGAATAGATTAAATCATAATGTATTGACACGTTTACTGGTATTTACTACTCTACTGAGCCTTTTGCTTCACGTATCTCTTCTTTCAATGAGATTCCTCTGTTGCCCATGACGGAGCGAACCGGTTGTATGAATAGACATATACACCATGTTCAAACGCGTGCTTGTCCCCAACGCGAAGTGGGATCCATCTTTCCTCGCCCAGCGATTTACCGCGCACCCAACTTTGGATGTGGTTTGTGGTGATATTGACGTGAACGAATACTGCCCCATCTGCGATCGACACATCGACGGGCACTGGGGGAGGATACTCCATATCGTTCTTACTTTTGACACGGTACCAGTGATAGGTGTGGACGCGGCCGTGACTTGAGAATGGTTTGACACTGCGATTCATGTAAGGGTTCCCCTTGATTTGATGGATGAGGTTGAGCAGTGTCGAGATGAACGACGGAGAACTTACCGCCTGGAGATTTCCTGTCTTCTGTGCTCCGGGACCACTACGAGACGTAGAAGTCCCAGATGATGCCGCTGGGAAGACTCGAGCAGCGACGCGCGAAGTTGAAGCCCGGGATGGTGCGGCTGGGGAGACTCGAGTTGCAACGTTTGCATAGGAAGACGGGGCCGAATTTTCTATTCTTTCTGGATGGAGGGAAGGGGGTTTGCGAGCGGGGACACTCGGTCCTGGACTGGAACATGGATCAGGGTGGACGACTGCAGGATCCAAAGACCTGAGTCCAGGCGATCGAACACGGGGGGAATAATGGTCGACAGGAGTAGCTTCGCGGGTTCTCTGGCCCGTAGAACTTGTAGGTTCGTTGGCACAGCTCGAATGAATGGCATTATTGGGTAGAGGTGCGTTCATTGCGTTCATTCCATGGTCCTGTTGGATATCCTGTAGCATTTACTTCTCAGAGGGTGATCTTCAGAGGGGATAAACAAGACTCACCGTCCCAGCTGTCATTTCCACATCACCGAGATCGGTTTGGCAGTTAGAGGATGTTGCTGCATGTGATTCTTCATGGTGCTGAACATCCTGCTGTAAAGAAGGATCGGGGGAGGTGATAGATGTCCCGGCTTCCGGTTTCGAGTCCTGCTCAAGAACCCAAGGCAGCGTGATATTAGCGGGTGTATATGGATGAAATCTGGCGTGGAAGCTCCATTGCCGACTGGGAAAGGACGATACTTTTGCTGCTTTAACCATGAGTGAAGGCAGTGGGCGACGTGTCGAAGAGATTGGAAGTAAGAGATACACCGTATAGTGGCATGCCGGACCAGGACCTCACGCTTGTGGCTTGGAAGGTTGAAGCGCGTCAACACCAATCATTAGTGATCCTGCTATAAACGCGATGCCCTTCGGGTTCAACAAGCCCAAACAGCACACTCTCCCTCAGTATTATAATTCGGAGTCCTCTGGTGGTCTTTTCGCCATGGATATGAGGATATTTGCTCTTCTACTCGAGCTACAATGGTGCGTAAAATTTGTGTCCCAAATCTTGGAATTCAGCGAATAGATATGATAAGATAAGGTGTGTCGTGTCATACCAGTGGTTCAGCGCAACAGCCTTTGTGATCGATTCCTTTGTCTCTTTGCAATTGTGGTATTTCATCGCGCAGTTATGGGGTCGAAAGACGTTTATCTCCCCCAACATCAACGCTACCAAGGCCACTATCATCTCGTCCACTCCTCTCGACCTTTCATCGAATCTTTCACTGAATCCTGTACCGCTTGTTCTGATCTAAGACCATGGAAGTCGAAGCCACCGTAGCTCAAGGCGGACATGATGTAAGTTCTATACTTACTTACAGAGCTAAGGTAATCTTACAGCGACCCACTAGGCCTCCTCTTTAGCAGATTCCTTTGATGTCCACATCCCAGAGAGCCCAGGCTTCGATTGTAGCATCCTGGACGTTGTACTTCCACGTATCGACGAGGCTCACCGACCATCAAAGGAATCACTTCAGCAGGCTCAAGATCCGGCGCCTCGACAGACCCTAGACGAGCTACAACGTGACGTCGCCGTTCTCTATTGTATGAAGAGGGCAAAGCGCGGCTTCGACATTATTGCTAAGTTGTGACGGGCCTGTCCGCCTGGTAGCTCTAGCGAAGAGCTCACTCTGAGGTTGATCCCATACTTCGAGACCCTCGTTGGCTGGGTCGAGGTGTTCTGCGTTGCCGGTCATATCGAGAGCTCTGCCCGACTTTTTTACGAGCTATGGAGACTCTCCCCCGATGTTACGAACAGGTTCCGTGATCCGGGCTCCAACGTCATGAAATCGCTCTTGTCGCTATGGGTTTCCGAGGATTCTCGTACCAAAAGTCATATCTTTTCATCCACCAACCTCTGTCCCCTCATCAACCTGTTCCTCGGTCTCACCCTCGACGATCACTCCAAGACTTTGATAGTCGCTGCTTTGGACGCCGAATCCTCGGAAGGGGTTACCACCGTTGCACAAGCCTTTCGTCTACGCATGGAGGAAATTGTCGCCCTTCATAAGGACGGGGCGATTACTTGCGAGTTCGCTGTAAAGCACCTTGCGAAGCTAGCCGAAATACTCGACCGCCTCCTTCCCGCGGATTCCCGTGGTTATCGGTCAAGGTTTCTCTGCGAGGAGCACCTGCTTTCCTCCTTTTACCGATCGCTCGCGCTGATCATGCCGACGTACCAAGCGGACGCTACCTGGTCGGTGGCCGCAGGCACGCTCAAGTATCTTTCACGCTTCATTTTTGAAGCTGGGGAGTATTCCGGAAACCCAGTGACCAAACTTGTGGAGGTGATCTCAGGAAGCATCACTGTGCTTCTCCTGGGATGCATCTTCAACCTCGCTCCGTCGGACCCGAAGCATGATGCTGCGCTTAATTATATGAATAAGATTGCTCCATGCTTCATGTACCGTCGAGTCTGGAAAGCCGCCGTCGAATACTTTCCCTTGGAACGGGTCAAAATTTTGCCGAACCATCTGTTTGAGCAGTTATGTGCTCACTCTGCCCTCGCTGGATCAACCTGGACGGCGTTGCAAGTCGCGTTTCATGAAGCCAGTGCAGCCCATCTGGGAGTACGCAAGGTACTCATTCGTGGATGTGACAGTGCAAAAGTAAGTCCCCCCTTCATTCCGATGATGGCGCCAAACTCATTTGTTTTCCTTTCCACAGCATGACACTCATCCGAATGCCCCACGTTCCGAGCAGTGTTCTAACTGCCATTCGGTCGTCTATTGCTCTCGAACGTGCCAGAGGTATGATTGGGACCATCGCCATCGCCAAGAATGCGCACTGCTTTCCAGTCGTTATCAAACGAGAGAACTGAACAAGTGGTTGCCGATCACGGCGAAGGCGGACGTTCTCGCATACGCGGAGGCCTATTTCAATGATTCGATTCATCTCTTTATTGCAGCCGCAATGCAACTCAACCAGTCCGTCAATCAACCTTTCATCGGACGACTTAACATCACGACTCTCCCCTACTTGATTAGGGTCTGCCCCCCATCCGAATATACTCTGCCCAATTGCGAGGATCCCGTGTTCATGGATCAAACGAAGTCCTGGCTGGAGGAGTTTGGGCACAAACGAGGGCACCAACTACTCGAGGTCTCATTTAGCTATGGAACGAAGGGGCACCTCGCCATGATTCACTTGCATGGCCATGGGGATGGGGTTAGGAAGGTCGTGCACGGGGTGTTCGCCCTTGAAGCTTGCGGGGAGTGATTTTAAGGGTCTAGATCTGTGATCCCTCACTTGCCTAGATCCGTGACAGCCGTAATTTCTACTGAAACAAATTTCCTGTATTTCCTGTAATGTTAATGAGACTTGGTTCACTTTAATGGTTTCAAACTTGGTACCCTTTCGACATCCAGAGAAATATCTTCTCTTGATGTGGGTATTGACGCGAAGGAGTCAACTTCCAGTTGTTGGATCCGAGTCAGGGTATTGTGATAGCGACCGAAATAGGCCAGCAGGTCGCTCGAAGTGGCGTTCCAATTAAATCGTTCGAATCAAATAGAGATGCACAATGTCGTAAACGAGATGGCAGATTCCGTGCACTCTTCCAACTCATTGAACCCCAGATCCCCACGTTGCAAGCAATATTGCGTACTCGGCAGTCCCGTGCTGAGCATTTTCTAGCCCTTAAATTGTCCATCATTTCGTCCCATCCCTTTCCTTCACCACCACTAGATTCTTCCTTAGTCCAGCTCGTCTAGATGGCTGTGAGTCCAAGTCAACTACCGAAGGCACAGATCGTTTCTTTTCCCAGTGTTTCTTGGGATCTGGACGTCCTGCCGCGCGTAACGAGCATGTCTGATATCCCCCTCCAATCACGCATATGCACAGCGCAGGGATCTCCAAGCAGAGAGAAGGTATGTCTTCATCTATCTTGTGTTTTTGGAGGCTGCTGATTCAGCTCTAGCTTGCCAAAGTCCTGAGCAAGCAAGCGGTAGCCCTCCGTACCGCCCCACGGTCACGACCGTTGGTATTCCCATTCATGGCACTCACCGACCATGATGGCGACAAGCGCATCGTACCTCAGTCAGTTGATTTTCTCTAGACCTTCTAACCTTAACTAATCAATGAACCATTTTATCAGCGGGAAAAAGTTCACAATATAAACTTTACAAACCGTCCATTAACAGTCAATATCATTGGCATGCGTCCCATGGGTTTGCCACCACTTCGTTATATTAATCTTGTTTTTTTTTGTACATAGACTACTAACTTTGGCACCTCGAGCATCATCTATAATCCCCACTACATTCATCTAGATCTTGCCGGAGTTCTGTTCTTTTTTTTCACTCGTACGGAGTACAATATTTTAGAGCATTAGAACATCTTCATCATTTTGCTGTACATCTATCTCATTAGAATAATACTTACCCACTGTAGATCTACCGGTGGATGTTAAAAACGCAACAAATAGGCGATCAGGCCTTTATTTGGCGTGGGCCAGCTGTACATTACGTAAAACCCCCGTCTCTCATCCGTACTCTCTTCCGTATACTCTCTTCCGTACTCTCTTCCGTACTCTCGTCTTGCTCTCGTCCGCTCATCCAAATCCTTTCCACCTGACTCGACGGACTCGACAGACGGACCTGGCGGCTCGTCAGCATGGCTGTCTCGAAATGCAGTTATCTCATGCCGCCCATCAATCCTGGCTCTTTGTTTCACCAGACCTGTCGGTGACAAACGATAGCAGCTATGGCCCGGTACGTGCCACCTCTTGCAGACTCTCTCAACTATCAGTGTATTTAGCTTCTGCTTTTACTCAGCTCGAATCTCCAACTCTCAGCATCTTGTACAGCATCTCATAGCGCTATGAATCATGATCATCGTAATTGTGGATTCAAACGCCCTCGGCCGGAGTCGCCACCTCCTGGTAACGCCCCGAAGACTCCCAAAAAGCCCAGGCTCAGTGAGGGGCTTCTACCGACCCCACCTATGACCGACCCGCGACCCCAAGCTCATGGTATGTTGTTGCTCTATATTTCATGAACCCCATACTCAAATTCTGCAGCTGCAAATCCCTTAGGGGTAGTTAGAACGCGTAGGGTTTGGCCGAGGGTTCATCCCTCACACCCTTCTCCGGTCCGTGTATCACTTCGCGCCAACAACTCAGCCCCTGTGTATGTACACTCACTTTGTCTTCTGAGTTGTATTCAATCATACTCATCTCTTTCAAGCCATGGATCTACACAGCCCCAAGTAATTCAGGCACCTGCGGCAGATGTCGACGTAGACTGGGATATGAATGAGGAACGGGTTCAGGAGAGAGTTAGCAGGACTAACTCCTTGGATAACATCATGTCTGAAGACGGCGATGAATCCATGGCTTCCGATCACGAGTCCTCTCCAGGCCATGCCACTGCGACCATCCCTCCCGAAAGTAGTAGAAGTTCTGGGATGGATCGTTACAGCGAGATCGCCGAGCCCGCCCAGGTTAGTGTTTTTTGTGTTGGTATCATCTTCTCATGTACTCACTCGCCTTTTACAGATGATGGCCGGCCAGGGTGGCTCAGCTCAGGCCTGTCGCACGGCATTCAATTCGAAGACGGTTCCCAATGCTCTGAAGACTGGGCATGGAGAAGGAAATTGTGATTTAGGCCGGAGAATGGAGGACTCAGATGGAGAGATGGTGGACAGGTCGCAAGCGACGGAGAACGACCAGATAGATGAAGATACCAAAGGAGAAGGCGGGGAGGAAGAAAGGGAGGGAGGGGATGAGGAGGATGAGGGAGATACAGACACGGACGCTGATGTTGACACCAGGAATGGTGGAAGCGTGGCTGAAAGAGAAATTGTCGACGTCGACGAAGGCGAACGGGGGGACGAAGAGGGGGCGGAGATCGTCATGAGGGCGAGTTCGAAATCCCTTTCCCCAATTCAATCCGACGAAGGCGAACGGGAGGATGAAGAGAAGGCGGAGATAGTCATGAGGACGAGTTTGAATTCCCGTTCCCCGATTCGATCTGAGGCCGAAGTTGAAGTTCACGAAAACTTGGCCCAGCGGGTCGCCGTACACAAGCAAGAATCAGGAGGAGAGGTCACCGGAGTCAAAGAGGACGAAGAAGAGGCAGAGATAGTCATGAGGGCGAATTCCCTTTCCCCAATTCAATCTGAGGCCGACGTTGACATTCACGAAAACCTGGCCCAGCGGGTCACCATACATGGGGAAGAATCAGATGAAGCGATGGAGGCAGAGATAGTCATGAGGACGCACTCCCTTTCCCCAACCCACGACCGACATTCTGATTTCGATATTAAAGATCATGGAAACTCGGTACAAAAAACACATCGGGAGATGGTTAGCAGGCAGGCCTCAACCAACATCCTCTCTAACGAAGGACGGTCTCATGCCATACTTCGGCGCAATGAAGACTCGACGGGAAGTGTCATGCGGGAGGGTTCCGATGGGGAGATGGTTAGTGGGCAAGCTTCGACGAACGTTGTCTCCGATGATGAGCGGGAAGATTCGACGGGAAGTGTCGTGCGGGAGAATTCAGACAGGGAGATGGTCAGTCGGCAAGCCTTGCCGGACGTTCTCTCTGAGGACGGGTTCGACGACAAACTTCAAGCCGATGAAGCTTCGATGGGAAGCGTCGCACAGGAGGGTTCAGACCGGGAGATGGTTAGCAGGCAGGCCTCAACCGACATTCTCTCAGACGACGGACGGTCCAATCGGGACGACGAAGACTTAATGGGGAGTGCCGTGCGGGATAATTCGGACAGGGAGATGGTCAGCAGGCGAGCCTCGCCGGACATCCTCTCTGAGGACGGGTTCGACGACAAACTTCAAGCCGATGAAGCTTCGATGGGAAGCGTCGCACAGGAGGGTTCAGACCGGGAGATGGTTAGCAGGCAGGCCTCAACCGACATTCTCTCAGACGACGGACGGTCCAATCGGGACGACGAAGACTTAATGGGGAGTGCCGTGTGGGATAATTCGGACAGGGAGATGGTCAGCAGGCGAGCCTCGCCAGACATCCTCTCTGAGGACGGGTTCGACGACAAACTTCAAGCCGATGAAGCTTCGATGGGAAGCGTCGCACAGGAGGGTTCAGACCGGGAGATGGTTAGCAGGCAGGCCTCGACCAACATTCTCTCAGACGACGGACGAATTAGCAGTGAGGCCTCGGCCAACATTCTCTCAGACAACGGACGATCCGATGCCACACTTCGGCACGATGAAGACTCGGCGGGAAGTGTCATGCAGGAGAATTCGATAGGGAGTGTCGTGAAGGAGGCTTTAGGCGAGGAGATGTTCAGCAGCCAGCCCTCAACGGACGTTCTCTCTGCCAACGGACATGATATCGAAGTTCCAGATGTTCAGACTGAGGACTCGTGCGACAGCGAGATGATCAGCAGGTCCTCGTCAATGGGCCGTGTGCTATCTGATGATGGAAGAATGTCCAGCCTTTTGCCTCCCGCCTCAAATACGCCTTCGACGATACCAAACAACCAAATTTCTGGGCATTTATCGGACTTATCCGACGGGGACGGGGACAGCGGCGACGAAGCGATTGTTTCCCAGGCGTTGGTTGGTATGAATAGGACGGCAGATGTTAGTGATGATGACGGACATCCTCACCCTCATTCACGCAATCAAGCTAGCGGAGACAACCTACGGCACGACAATCTCGACGATGAACCCGAACAGACGGATGGCAAGGATATCAGGTCGATCGATGATGTGGAGATGGAGATGGAGGACGTTAGTACTCTGTCCAGGAGATCAGAGGTGGAGATGGACCTTAAATCATCATCGCTCGACCCAATCCTATCCGGTCGAGGAGACTCCGACTCGGCAGTGGAGATGGATGGAGGCGGAGTCGAGGACTTGGAATCGGACAAAGAAATGGTCGACGCAGGAAGTTCACTCGACCTTGTTCTGTCGGATCGAGGGAGCGATGACTCTCCCATCGCAAACCCCCATTTGCGATATTTGATGCGAAGGGTTGCGGAGGGCTCTCTAGGAGAGGTTGTTTGTAGGACGGAGTCGGTATGCAACATCTTAACCGACTATGATGCTGATGACGAGGACTGGGAGGCAGACGTTGGGACTTCGTCACGCCAGGTGGGTTTCGCTAGAGTTTATCGATGGCATGAGCTTATACTGTATATTTCTAGGGACACGACAACACCGGGGACTACGACATGGCTTCTCCGACTCCTACCGCTACCCCATCTCGCTCCTTATCTCCAGTCGCCCCCGCCAGATCTGACACCAGGTCCCGCAGGAAGTGGAAGAAGAGAACGCCAGCCCGGATGAGCGTGCGGCCTCCGTCTCCAGAGGGCATGCAACATTATTCCGACGACTCGGACGTCATGGTTGTTGAAGATCATGAGGGTAGCGATCGGACGATTGAAATGTCGGACGGCGATGGGTCCGAAAACGAACATGCGGCCGTCTTCGTACCTTGGTCCCCTAGGTCTGAGGTTCTGTCTGATCATGACCGGTCGGAGACGATATCTGAGATGGATGAAAACTCGGGAAGCGAACCTGAAGGCATGTCGTCCAACAACCTTCGACTCGATTCTAAGATCGTAAGTCTCTTCCCCGTTCTCATATAGCCGTATCCTCATGAATCAACCCTAGAAACGGATGTGTCGTGAACTGGAATCCAGGCCAGGTGTAAGTGCTTATGGGAATTATAATCAGTAGAATTTTTGAGCTAACCACTTAGCTTAGCCGGTTGACCGCCAAGACCTTTCCCGAGCCCTTCAGGTCATATACGTGGTTCCACCTCCTGCACTTGGAAGAGCTGCCCCGGCATCGTCTCAGGCAGGTCCTTCAAGGAATCGGCGGACCCTACAGGGAAGCGGAGATTTGGATAATGACGAAGACGAGAGCCCCTCCGCTTTGAGAAGATCAGGAAGGTCGCAGAAGACCAAGAAGCCTGCCAATATCCGTAAAGAAAGAGATCCAGAACGGAATGCTCTCGCGGTACGTCTTCCTAAGGTCCGTTACCGTTCCGCGCGATTCTAACTGTCAAACGATTTGCAGAAAGAGGTTCGCGGTTACGCTGAAGTCCTGATGGGCCGAGAAGGAAACCATGTCGGGGTGGCTCCCATCATCAGCGTCAGGGCCGCTCGTTGCACCGAATTCGCAGAAGGAGGGAGGTTTGAATTGGGTCCGACAGTGGAGCGCTTTGAATTATTCCTCGATTTCGACAGCCTCACCTCGACCAAAGTTCGGAAACACTGTAACCAGTGGAATAAGCGTGCCGCTGACGTATTCGCAGAAGCTTTCGTGGCTGCTTATCCCGCACACCAAGCTAGAGCTGCCTTAGTCCGCGAGTGCTTCATCGCACATTTGAGACAGTTGCATAACCATTTCAATATCTACAACGCCTCGCGCGCTGCGGATGAAGCCAGGCTGCGAACTCAGAAGAAAGCAAACAAGGAGCAGCTGCGCCGCTCAGTAAGTCTATCCTTTGTTCACCATCTCAAAATATTCATTCATATGTCCTTCCAGCGGTGCCAGAGGCGAATCGAGACGTTGGACTCGTTCCCTCAATCTCGTGTTATGGCCAAACTGGCTAAGTTTGCGAAAGATAAGCTCGACTGGAAGTGCTGTAGCGGCGAAGACACTGACGATGAAGGCGAGGACGCGATCACATCACTGCCATGGAGAGCCCCAGGAATCCGGAATTTCATGCAGACCATAGACCGGCTCTACCTTGCACTCCGCTTCCCCCTCAATGCCCAGGCCAGTCATGGAAATTTTCCCAAAGCCCGATACAACCCACTTTCGCTCAACCCTCCTCGTCAGATGAAGGATGATCCATACCGCTGCGACGTAGTTCCAGGCCTTCCCGTTAACTTCTACAACCCAGCATGGCTCAACTCGTTGGGTCCAATGGAAAGAGCCACCGTCAATCCTGCTGATCCAATTAGCTTGAGTATTCCCAAGAACGTCACTCGGTAAGTTCAAATATACTGTTTGGGTGTTCAAGTACTGATTGTGTATATCTAACAGCATAGCGCACACGGGGTGGGTGGTGAGAGGTTCCAACACTCGACCACTCCAAAGGAACTGCGATATATAGAGTTTTCCCTCGATATTGTTGTGATGAGATGCAATGTATTCTGTATTCATTCCTACACATCTTCCTCCACCGAATTTAATGTGCACATGTTTAATTTCGCTATCAATCCTGGTAATCATCAATGACGTCAGGTAATTGGATGAAAGGCTCACGCGCACGCGAGCGACATTTGGTTCCACCACATCCACGATGTCAACGTCAACTAGGTCTCCACTGACTCTCGTCGGTCCTCTCGAATATCGCGTGGTCTCTAGCATCAAGTATCTGGACCCGGTCGATGCTATTGACATAGCTTTTGATCGCTGTGGAAAATTCCTTGCTGTGGCATTTCCGCAGCGTCTCTTCCTCTACCAGCAGAGGCAGCTTCCGGGCTTTCCTGAGAGAGAAGATTGGTATCTGAGAGCAACCTTTACCGTCCCTACCCCAAACTCAACTATCACATGCATGGCTTGGAGCGCAGTCGATGTTCTTGTTCTTGGTTCCAACACTGGAGAGGTCCTATTAGCCATCGCCAGTTCGGAGGTGAGGGGAACCCAGGACGTAGAACTTGTTTGGACGCTTACATATCATAGGAAGCGGTCCTCAAAGGGTTTCGAGCTTCCGACTCCCCGATCAAGTTTATTGCAATGGACTCACGATTGCAGTACATGGCTGTTGTCACTGGCAAGCAGGAGGTAAGCTTCTTCGAATTCGAACCTTCTTCGGGTAAGTGGAGGTGTGCCTTTGGAATTCGTCTTACTAATTGAGTGTCAGCGCAATGGCACTCGCTGGTGTACCTTCCGTCTGATGAAAGAGTTCCAGCAAATGCCGAAATCACCTCGATTCACTGGGATCCTTCCTTCAGAAGTGAATTTGAAGACCACAGCGTGCAGCTGGTAGTATCCTACGATACTGGCTATATTATGTGCGTCATGCATCCGTCCTAGATCTGTCTCTTCTATATTTTGAATTATCTAGGACGTGGTGCATAGACTTTGCTGAAGGCGATGCCACTGTCATTCGAAGCGCGCAAATTGCGGTAGCCCCCATGTGAGTACCTGCTGTAAATTAGTACTCCGACGTTGCTCGAGATCTGACATCTGACTCAACACCGGTATGCCACTAGCTACGCCGGGCACTTGTCTCCAAATGGCTCTCTCTTCGTGTATCAAAGCCCCGAGCCCGGCCTCCAGGTGTGCGACCTAGCGTTGTCGAGTCAAGCTGTGTCTTTTGTAGACAGCGAGAACACTATCGAATATCCGAGGAACATAAGATTCATGTACAGTGGGGACTGGCTTCTAACATCCGGCAAAGGCAAACTTTCGCTCTGGCATGTAGCAAGCCGAACCTCAGCCAGAACAATTGATCTAGGTACGTTCACTTTACATCTTTTGATCAGAGCTTTTTCAACTTCAGAACTCACCCAGCATCGAATCACTCCTTAACTCATACGACGGTTTGTCAATTCATTTTCACGATAGGCTATTGTATAAATCCTATCCAGGTTGCCGGTCTGCGCACGGAGAAAGAGGCTCGGGACCTGAAGATCGCAGTATACGCCATGCCCACGATGAAAACCGACCCACCCCAGATTATTGTATTGAAAGCTTTTGTACAAGGTAGCCTCTCTTAGGCTCCACCAGTCTCCATTTTCTAACGAACATGATAGATTCGCCTTCTGATGCTCGAATTCTTCTGAGACGGGAGAATCTGGAAGGTGTTACCCATAGCGTCTGTTATATATCTTCACCTTTGATCATATCTGTTGTCATGGCCGTTGCTCTGGCGGTTAGTGCTTATCTTTGTTCTTAGTACATTTCCAGTAGTCGTCCCAGAATTATGATGGCAGTGATCTCATCCAAGCACGACATATCTCCAGCAGCCCAATTCCCGGAGTTCATTCTTAGGCTCTCTGTCTGACTCCTCCCAAACCTCTCCCTCCACCACGAGATCTAATTCAACTTCGGTCTTTCTCCTTTATCCTTTCAAGCCAGGATGGAAAAATCCGTCTTCAAAGCTCGAAGCAAAATGCAGTCCCCATCGAGCAACCTTGTTCTCTGCCAGTGCCGGGAGTGCATACTTCACTTCCCTGATCACCAGCCGGCAGCCTTACCACCGGGGCAAGAAGCGAGAGGTCACTGGTTAAGCACGAGGGAGCACGGCAAGCACCAACGGAAGCAACGCGCTCGTGCTACGACCGACTTACACTTGCCAGTCGTTGAGGCCAATCCCCCACCATGTTCTCCTTCATCTCTGGGCTCTCTTACGGATCGTCCTTCCAAATCCCCTTCTAGATCGGCGCATTCACCCTCCCAATGTTGTTATCATCAATATCAAGCTGGACAAGGATCGGTGAGTCTTGCAGGTTTTCAAAGCGTGTTCGGGGCTTGATTAACGGATTTTTAGCCGGGCTATTTTGGACAGGAAGGACAGGAACAAGTCTGCGGCAGCCCCTGGTGGCGAAGTCGAGGTCGTTGACGTACGTTCTCTCATATATTATCGTCAAAGCGAAACGTCCTAACGCTTTTCTCAGTAATTCTCTCCCATCCTCCGCTGTCAACCCCTGCAAAACCTATGTAATCATGCGTAGCGCTAGCATCATCACGATATGTTGTATGCTCTTTTACCTTCCTGCAACTATGACAAGTGCATCTCTCGGGCCGTCTTGATAAACATATGAGGCAAGTGTATTGAAGGGACTGCAGATGAAAAACAAGTGTAGGGAGGTAGACATTACGACTAAAATATAACATCCTCGTCTTTACTCCTCAGCAGATCAGTTGAAGGTTCGTCGGCTTCCAAAGCGGCGTCAACTGCTGTCCGCTCCTCCTCCTGAGCTTTCTGCTGAGCTTCGCGGATTGCTGTGTCACGTTTCTTCTTGGCCTGTACCTTCTTCAACCTACGCAGGATTAGGTTCGGCGTGACTTGTTTGAGTGGGGGGAGATACGTACCTGAAGAATTCTTCTCGGTCCATCTCGTCCAATTCGCTCATGATATATTTAATTGTGTTATCGAGACGAGGAATAACGACGTGTTCAATTGCGTTGACTCGACGGTTTGTAGCTCGAATAACTTCGTCAAGGATGGTGAACGCTGTTTGCAGCGACGCCAGTTCGACCAGGGTTTCGAGTGCTTTGGCGTAGACTTCCTTCGCCTTCAAGATCTGCTGGCCTCCTCGTCCCAGACCAGTCAAATTAAAGTCTAATGCATTCAAGTCAAAGTGAGATCATGCCGTTGAACTGGTAGAAAGGGACCAAGACAGACCTGATCCTGCGACGCGATCTGCCTCAAAAGCCGGCAGGACAACACCAGAAACGTTCTCCTGTCTGGTCTTCACTCTGAACGTTGCAAGCTTGGCTTGCTCCTGGACGAGATACGCGATATCTCCAGTCGCATAAGTGACCTCTGCCATCGAGAACGAGGCCACCTGCATCACTTTGCCCATCTTCCGCTTGGCCTACGAGTACTTGAGCTATTTGAACGCCCGGTTCGTGGGGTGTCAGTTTGCGAAAGAGCTCACCTCATCGACCTTGCGAAGAATGGCTCGGAATCGAGTGGTGAGGGCATCTCGCTTCTTGGCTAGCAAAGAGTGGCCTGTTTGTGCGCCTTTTAGCCGTAGCTTTGTGTTAGTCAAGGCCATTCGTGTCGCAAACACATTTTCACGAGCGCCAGAGCCTGACATTGCGACAGTGTGGAAGGGTTATGGAGGAGGAGGAGCAGAGAGGGACAGATTCGCTCATCGTCTGGCATTACCTTCTTTGATCCTAGGTTTACTTATTGTGATAAAAGCATTATCATTCATCGGGGGCATAGCTCAGTTGGGAGAGCAGTAGACTGAAGTCGTCAAGTGATGTATTCTAAAGGTCCCGCGTTCGATCCGCGGTGCCCCCATCTTTTTTGACGTTTCCTGCAAGCTTATATCGCCTCTACACCGTGAATGTCTACCCAATCCCCATTCTCTCTCAACTCGTCGAGCCGTCGGCCCTAGTACCCTCTCAAGCTGAAGCCGCTCTCTCCCATTTTACGCAAAGAACTATTTCAATGTTATTTTCAATATTCTCCGAACCGCGTATGACCAGTCGCCTCCGCGTGTGCCCTCGCTCCCTTTTCTCCCTTCAGGCCCTGGCCACATTGCTGGATCGAGGTGTCAGGACTAACCGATCCTTTACGATTCAACGAAGATCTCACCTCGCAACGAAGGTCAAACGTAGCAGTGTTAGTGAAAGCCTTCTTGGCGCGCAGGCTATCGGCTAGTTTCTTTGCAGCGACCAAGATCGAATCGCTCTCGTCGCTTCCATCTTTCTTTAGTGTTCTTGAGCAAAAAGAAAAAGGGTGCTTGAAATTATGCCTGGGAACTTACGATTGGGAATAGCGTTTGGTGCCATTCATCGGGAGCTTCTTCCATAGGTGAGAACGACAGTGCGTCGTAATGGATGCCCGAGTAAACAACCAAGGCCCGATTTCCACTGGCAGGCCCGCTATTCTCATTTGGAGAGAATTTGTCGATACGCCCTGTTTCGACGTCGATGCTGGCTATTTCGGTGTGGTAGTGTGAAGCGAGGATGGCTAGTTCGATGGCGCCACCCCAGGAAGAAGGCTTGGAGATAGTTTCGATGTATTTCGGTGGTGGCATTCTATGAGCAAGCGTGAAGAGATTGACGCTTAGTTTGTATGAGTGAAGGGTTTGATTTGCAGACGAACCCGAGGATTCCTTCATCGTATGTGATGGGATCCCCCTTGATCCCTTCAGCGACGGCTGTAAGATAACATGGTTGTCAGTCCCTCTCGAAGTGGAGCGATGGTACGAACGTACTCTTGCGCAACTGCTGAGCCTTCGTCATAGATTGCTCGAATATGAGAGCCAAAGACGAGAAGAGGCAAGAGTTATCATCTGGGACGACCTGCAGCATCCAAGTTAGCCCGAAGCGCTCAACGATATGTGCACAGAACCGTACCCTGTGAACCAAGTATCCCCCATCGACCTCGACAAATTCTTTCTTGCTCGAGCTACTCTGAGCAGGCTCTCGCGAGGCGGGTGCGGGTGCGGGTGGAGCAGCTGGTCTCGTCGCGGACCTCGGAGGGGATCGCGCTACTGCTCTAGCACTCGATGTAGCAGCAGCAGCAGACTCGGTTCCTCTGGACGAACTGGGAGCATCCTCTTGGACGATAAGCTGTTCCCCACTCTTCAAATCCAAGCTCGAAAGCGGCAGCTCAGGGACAAGCGTCAAAGGGCGCGGTGGGTATCCCGTCTTCACTAAATTCATCAATATGTAATAATGTGATGAGTATCTATCATCTCATTGACCGTGAAAGAATCGCACAGCTCTGACGGGAAGGCAAGATCTCGGTTGCTTTGTATATTTCTTGCAGGAGGTCTTGGACGGTATAGTCTTCTTGATCGAGGGGTATCTGGATCGTTGAGACGCCTTTGGGGTGGCGAAGGCGGACTGGAGCCATAGCTGGTGCGGGTGGGGTGGAAAAGGCAACGCCGACGAAATCGATCACAAGCCTCCGCGTCCGCGTCATAGGCGTCTGTATTTGGGAAGTTCCATCTATGGTGATTCAACTGACATCATTGTCCAGCGCCTTTGACCTCACAGAAAGGTCAGTTTATGTGGGGCACTAGGAAACATACGTATTGATATTTGGATCGGGTCGTTTGGTCGCTGGAGCAGCGTAATGAATCTCAAAACACGACGTCATTTACCCCACCAAGTTGGCATCGAAATTTGGTATTTAAGAGAGGCTGAATTGACTTTTCTAAAGCATCAACCTTCTTCCACAACATCCACACAACCAACACAACTTTTAACACCACCTACAACTTTTCATAATGTCTGACACTGGTCGTCAATCTTTCACCGACAAGGCTGGCTCTGCTATGAAGGTGCGGTTGACCATCGTTCCTTCCGTCTATATCACTGACGTCTTTCCTTTCTACTAGCCCGACTCCCAGAAGGGCGTCTTCGAACAAGCCGGTGACCACGTCAAGGGCACCAGCGACTCTGTTGCTTCGACCTTGCAGCCTCAGGTAAGCCGCACTACTCGCCAGCCCTGAGCTTTTTTTTCTCAACACACATTCTCTGTAGGGCGAGAAGTCTACCTCCCAGAAGATGGGTGATACCTTCAGCTCCAACTCCAACGAGAACCACGAATCTGTGATGGATAAGACCAAGAATGCTCTGGGCCTCGGCAACAAGTAAATCCCTCGAATTTACATAACATGTGTATTACTATAATTTGCGGCGTCTAATGTGATTGTACGTGCAACGAGAAGCAGAGGATGAGAAATATGAGGATGAGAATTATGGACAAACAGTGAGTAGACGTAATGTGAAGCAACGGTGTGAGCCGCGAGGGATTTATGATGGCACAGAAACTCTTTCGGGTGTCTTCCTCTCCTCCACTATCGCGCCGTGAGGCGCTTTGAGAGATGCTCCATCCAGCCTGCGCCCAGTTTGGTCGGCCTCCATTTGCTTGACCAACTCTGCCCATTCGGCCTCGATATCGACTTCGTCTACATTCTCGCCAACGCCGAGAGCAACATCTCCCCCAACACGCACAGCATCGTCGATTTCTCGAGCGTCGGCGTTCGCCTCTGCCAATGCGTCCATAGTCTTGTCGATGTTCTCTCGCTGTAGGGACGGGTGCGAGAGAATGGCCTTTAGAGTCGCTGTTGACGATTCGTATGACTTCATGATCTATACACATTGTTGAGTGAAATCAAGCAGAGCTGGACAACTAGCATGCACATACCTCTACATCCCCGGCAGCTGCCTCTACCGTTATCAAGGTAGCCTCCAGGGTTGTCAATGATCCCAAACGTTTCGCAAGAACCTCTTGCAACTGTTTCCGCGATCGAATATAACTGAGAGCCAGAGGTTTTCGATCCTTTTGCAATGCAGCCGCCGCCTTTTCTGTACACCTAGAAACGGATGGGTTAGTCGCTAGCAATACGATCAAGAGGTCCAGTGCTTACTGGTCGATCTTCTCTTGCACGGAATCAATCTGCAGATGCATGCTGTGGACGGCTGTCTTGAGTTCCAAGATTCCAGTATCCACCGGTGTTATGGCGCGTTCCTCCGGTGCATCGTCTTCGTCCACGAACTTGATGACCTAGGATGAAATTTGTCATGAAACAGCATCAAAAGCAAGCAGAGAACCCGTACCTCTCTGTCGTACACCAACACCCCTCGATCCCTCTCCAAGAACCGTAACAGGACCTTGGCATCCTGCTCTTCAATCACCGCCCCTTCGGAGCTTCCGAGCGCAGTCGCAAATGTCCTTCTAAAGCTCTCCAAGCTATAAAGTCTGTCGGCAGGACCTCCCATTCGTTCCCTTTGCATATCAAGGATAGCCTCAGCCGCCTTGATCACGAGCGAGACGATGACATAGTCGCCGTGCCATGCTGTTCCCTTGTGGTGGTCCCGGCCACTCTGAGAGCTTAACAGCCCTTCTTCCCCCACAATTCCCATTTGCTCTAATGCCCACCAGAGTGGCTTACCAACAACATAAGAGGCTATGCGAACGGGGAGCGAGTGTGTCGAGTATATAGATGCCTTGAGTGACATAAACTCGGAATGAGGGTAAAACGAGCGTGCGCTGTGTAGCTCAAACTTTACTGGTCCAAGGATTTAATTAGCATTTTTTAAATTTACCAAAATGACTTGGCTTTGAACGCACGAGAACTGTCCCGAGAGCGAGTGGTTTGCCGACCTTGGGTATCTTCACCTGGTCGAGCAAGGTAGCATTCGCGTGTAGAATAAGCCTACTCCGAAAGCTTTTCTTCGCATCATGTGGAGAGCCATATCGTTCAGCCTGGAACCCGGACCCGGCAATTTCTTCCAGTGCTTTGCGCCACCACTCGACGTTGGCTTGGAAGGAGGCAGGGTTTGAGTGTTTCTGTCTGGAAAAGTCTGAGTATAGGGCCTGCAGACG
Source organism: Candolleomyces aberdarensis (assembly GCA_004126415.1). Classification (NCBI taxonomy): domain Eukaryota; kingdom Fungi; phylum Basidiomycota; class Agaricomycetes; order Agaricales; family Psathyrellaceae; genus Candolleomyces; species Candolleomyces aberdarensis. Next base: position 28,604 of record SDEE01000075.1, read on the forward strand.
TGTTGTAGATGTAGATGAGAACGTTGAAAGAGCCAAGATAGGTGATGAAGCAGAGGGGGTTGGTGGCGTAGAGGAGGACATGGTGGTAGAGGAGCGACGACTGTGCCGCCTTGGCCAATCAGAGACGCGTTGCGTCACGTGCTAAGATTTACTTCGAACCCATCATTCTGCTGACAAATCATTGGGTCTTCGTTCTGACACGGACTGACAGTCACTGACTTCCTCTGACCAAGTCTGACTGGCTCTGACTACAGCCACCAGTCACCTAGTCACCCAGGTTCGTGGCTTCCAATCTTTTGCTCGAGGAGAACGGAATGAAATAAAGGATTAACAGAACTATAATGTACAGGGTGTATGGCGAGTTGGGTGTCGTGATGTTACAAAATCCATGCTTTCAACAAGCGCTCAGCGTTTAGTCTCGACCAACATGCTTCCGACAAGTGGTCAACTTCTTTTTGTCATCGGCCTCGCTGCAGTCCCATCCTTGCTCTGCCGAACGCCCGCAATGATCTTGACCGCTGGTCCTCGGCCACTACGAAAGGAAGGTCAGAAAGGTCTCGCAGAGGCGTCATACCAGATTGACTTACCGTATGCCTTCTGGTGGTTCGCCGTCCCATCTAAGGTACAGAGGTCAGAATCATCAACAAAATCATCAAAGGTTTGTGCAACTCACTCATCTTCATCATCAGAGTAATCGAACTCAACGTCATTGGGACCTGTACGAGGACTCTCCGACTTTTCTGAAGAGAACCCAAGCCTACTCTTGGAGCTACTCATGCCATCTAACTTGCTGCTGTGAATAGTGATTAGTCTGGCGGCCTTACGACGGATCGTGGAAGGAAGACTCACCCTTGACTTTGCACAGACATAACTACCACTGGGTACGAGGTTCGTATCGTTTTGGAGGCTGCTTTCTATCAGGTTCGGTTGGATACGAGTGGATTGAAGGAATGGCGTCGCTAAGTTATCTCTTTTTATACTGGATCGGTAGCTGCGCCCCCGGCATCGAGCCCCGGTCCTATTGAGTTAGTTCACAGCATTTTGTTGATCCGTTTTGCCTGCACATAGCCACAGGCGTCAGCCGAGTACAGCGTGCCAAACTGTTACTCTTATCTCTTCCAGATATACATCTTGCTTCTGCGAAAATTTATTTCAGTTTTGCACGTTTCCTGTCCTGTAGACACTCGAGGCTGCCTGCCCTTAGTATCTGTCCTAGGATTGCGTGTGTGCCGGCCTGAGCTTATTTTGACATAGCGCTCCATGCTCTAATGTACTTGGGAAGGCATAGCAAATGAAATAGTAGCCTCGGATCCAAAAGGATTAGTAGAGACCCATAGTATGTAACAGATCATGTTCTAAAGCTGACACACTGAATGCTAAGCAAGTTCTGCAGCACCAGTATACCCTCGAGCTTGTGGGTTCGATAGCAACGATCCAAACTGCGAAGGAGGGGCCGCGGAGCTATCAATGGATCGTCTACTTGGCAAAGTCGTGAATACGGCGGAAGTGGGGGACATAGGGATTGTCCCAAATTCTGAAGTGCTCTAAGGGCGGCAAGAAGAGTCAGTAAATCGGGAGACAGCTTGAACGGAATGGGAGATGACTGACAACAAAAGGTGTGGGTTCATAGTAATCCGGCGGTGGTTCATTACCAGTCATCATACTAACGTTCGGTAATGGAGTCATAGTCATGGGTGGGCTGAAGCTGCCATTGCTCAGCATAGCTGTTTGAGAGTTCTGACGGTAATGTGTTGTAGGAAGAACGTGGGCAGGTGTTTCTTTCGCCTGCTCTTGGCTGGCCTTTCGTTTCCGCTTTCGCAGCAATAGCCAAAAGACGAGGAGGCCGATCGCTGTTAGAAATACGACACCTCCTACAACGCCTCCGGCGATCGCTCCAGCATTCGATCCACTATTGTTGCTTGTAGGAGAGGCGCTCGAGGTTGACTGTGTTGACGTCGTACTAGCAGGTTGACTCGTGGTGGTGGTAGTGAGCGCATTCCCAACTACAGATTGTCAAAATAAGCTCAATGCACAGAAGACACGGTACATGCAGTGACGAAGCCTACCTAGACGTGCCTGAGCCGGATCGAAACTTTGTCCGGGCTAGTAGGTTTCGGGTCAACGAGCCAATTCGGGACAATGGAGTCGGAGGAACATGACAGCTTACCAGTGTCGCAATATTAATATACGCCCATGTTGGAACCTCCACCAATGGAGATATTGACGTAGGAAATCTAAATGGAGGAGAACGGTGGTAAGGAGGAGGCTCGGCTCGTGTTGCGGAAGAAGTACTCACGGAGCACCAATAGAGACAGTAGTGCAATTCACCGCCCAAGTCGGCCAGTCTATCCACGTCCTACCCTGGCACCCTCCGCATGCACTGATGAGGGAGTAAACCACAGTACTGCAAAGGCAGATACTCGTTTGGGACACTGCAGGCCCAAGATAACGATTGCCCGGTGGAATGCCATTGACGTTGAAAGCTAGATGTGGTGGTGACCCGCAACTTCAGAACTCGGAAAAACGGAGAGCTACACAGGAAGGAAACCTACGTGGTCCGCAAGCCGACTCGAGATATGCTGCTACGATGCAAGGCGTCTGGTTTCTGCTATTCAATGACTGAGGAAGAAACGATAAGGCCGGCCGCACTCTCTCCGAGCGGAGAAACGAACGCACCCATTCGAAGTCTGCCTGGCAGGTCGCCACGTTCGATGACTGCGAAAGGGCGCTTGTTGCAGCAAACAACAGCAAGAAAGCAGCATTCCGAACTACAAGTCCGTGGTAGCGCGCACCAAACCGTGACATTACAGCGGTTCGGAGGGGTAGTAGAGTGGTCAGCGAAGGTTCCGTAGAGGTCGGTGTTCAAGCTCTCAGGTCGACGGGTCAAGCGCGGTGCCCACGATGTGTTAATTGATAGAGTGGATAAAGAGATGGAGCATCGAGGTCGTGCAGTTGGTGAGGGTTCCAAACATAACTGCAAGGCAATGCGGGAAGCGTCTGGCAAGTCGGTCATTTGGGCGCGCGCAAATTCAAACTCCTGCCGAGTGCTCTTCATCATATGCACCACACTGCCAACGGCACAAAGCACCCATATTCAGTACAGGGCTGTGCAAGTTTCTCCCGTCTCTCCCTAACCAGAGTAAAGTAACGTAACGATGGTTCCATTCAAATACATATTTTCGTATCGTTAATAAGATGGTCCAGTGATAAGAAGATGTATCGAAATCAAATAAGTAGCTAGCTATCAGCTACAGCCATAGGGTAAAACGAATCCAAACAGTTCTTGGAGCCACGCTCGAATAAGAAGCAATGGCCCGAAAAAGATCGACATCGTAACAAGAATACACAATGATTGAACCGCACAACGGTAAGGTTCTTATAGTTCCGGAGCCCCAGTGTAGCGCGAGGGGTTCTGAGTTTGGGTAGTGATCGAGGTATTGGCTTGAGTGTATCCAGACGTTTGCGATTGCCCGGTGAATGCGGGTGGGATATAATTAGGGTTTTGCTGACCATAGCTGTTGCCGTAGTTAGGCTGGCCATTGTATGCAGGTTGACCATTATTCGGGCCAGGACTATACGACAACGGTGCAGAGCTGTTGGGGAAGGTCGAAGGGTCTTGGGGATCCTAGGTGACAAACCGAACTGAGAAGAAACTCGGCAACGGAATGAGAGAAACTTACGTAGGGCTTCGGAGTTGGGATTGCAGCATAGGTGCTGGTTCCGTCCCCGTAGCTGCTCATAGGAGGAGGCGATGAGGGATTATTATACGGTGCGGCGGTATAAGCAGCCGAGGCTGGCACCTGTCTCGCCTTCCTGCGTCGCAAAAAGAAGAAAACTCCAAGGCCGACGAGTGCGAGGAAGACGATGCCACCAACGACACCACCGGCGATAGCGCCGGCATTGCTCCCCCCACTACTAGATGAGGATTGGGGTGCCCCGGGTCCAGAAACTCCTCCTGTAGCTCCAGGCGAGGTCGTCGAGGCTGCCGTAGGGACCAAAGTGGATTCTACTCCACCAGCACTTTGAGCGCGGGTGATGTTGAAGGTATCATCGATCTGCGGTACGTCAATATTGGTCCCGGTAGAAAGCCAATGGCACGCACCGCGACGTCCAAATAAGCCCAATGCGGAACAGCGACGGTGGCTGGGATGGGTTGGGGGTATCTAGACCATCATGAGCTAGCGAAAGGTCCATCGAACGATCGCACATACATTGTAAGATAGGTCGTCGAACAATTCGTGGCATACTGGGACCACCTGGGCAAATCTGAGCGTCCATGAAACAATCCCAAGCCCGAACTCCCCTCACCTAATGAAGTTCCTCCCCTGACAAGCAGCACAAGCGCTCAGCATCGAGTAGTACACCGAGCTGCATCGACAAGCATTCGCGACAGCTACGGATGGACCCCGATAGATGAATCCCTCCTCGAGAGCAGAAAGCGTGAAGTCTAGCAAGCGGTCTGAGCGGATATCATTAACAAAACGAAGGTCGGAAAAGACTGACCTCCTCCAACACAAACTCCTGCCAAGGCCGAGCCAACGAGGCAAGGACTCTGGTTTTTGGAATTGAGGGTCTGCAAGCACGCAGCATGTCAAAATCGCAAGCAAAAGGAACGAGGTGTGCGTTGACAACGCACCCACAGCTCCGCGGAGCAGGTCGCCATCTGCGAGTTGGCCATGGTGGTCGGCGGTGAGGGTCCTGGCAGGAGTCACAGTTCAGGGCACAAAGATTGAATCGAATGGGCGCCACATTCCCACCTGCCTCGCTACATGGTCCAAACAAGGTCTGCACCCTGGCACCCGTTCGTACGGATCTAACCTTTTTTGGACCTCGCCATCAAGCGCCGGGGCAATGCAGCCCCTGGATCCGGTGACGGCGATAAGCTTCAACTCAGCGCCCGGAAAATCAGTCCAACCCACAAACCACTCATAATGCATTGAACTCGATAATCAGTACATATCAACCCAACAAGATTCACGAAAGCAAATCGTCAATCAAAGGATGAGAAAAAGTAAGTAAGCGCCCTACTCAAAATACCAGAACGAGAAATACTTCCGACACCGGGAATTATCACTCTGGGTCGAAACACCTGACTCAGCAGACACTCCGTCAAGTCTGTGCAGGACCGGAGGGCACAATTCCCCGCCTGCGGCGCCTGAGCCAAAACGCACCACCACCAACGATCAGAGCAGCTCCAAGCAAGGAACCTACAACTGCACCGCCAACTCTGTTCGCATGACCGATGTCTGTCACTGATTCTGCCGATTCCGCAGATTCCGCGGATTCAGAAGCTGCTGCTTCTGCTGCTGTGGAGGTAGGCAGTGGGCTGGTGATAGAAGGGTCTGAGGTGGCGTTGCCTGATGATGAGGAGGATCCGGTCGATGAAGGGATGGCCGTCGATTCCGTCGCGTCTAAAGGGGCCAATTTAGCTACTTGCGAAGTCAAAGATCACTTGGACTCGCTCACTGGCATTATCTCTCGCACGGAATTGATCAAACATATCCCTCTCCTGTGTTGAGCTATGAGTACGTAGGGCAACAAAACAGATTTGAACTATTCCCACCTTGACGTCGTAAAAAGCCCAGGCAGGAACTCGCAGACCAGGTGGGAGAGGTTCCGGATATCTGTGCAAGTTCCGCTTCAGGAAAGGAAAATAAATTGCTCTAAACTGAGCTTACCGTTCCAGTGTTACATTAGGACAATTCGTTGCCCACTCACTCCATCTAATTATATTTGCCGAACAAAGTCGTCAGCGGGTACCGCAGATGCGAAAGCGAATATACACGCACTGCAAAACACTTCGTCCTTGACACAAACCACAAGCCGTCATCAAAGAATATGTGACGGAGTTGCACATGCATGAATTCGCGCTGGCGACCGTAGTCGGTCCTTGATAGTGCTGTCCTTCCGACAGTGGTAAAACTTCGAATGCTGGAGGAATTACGTGAACATCATGAGCTCAAATTACGCGTCTGGAACGGGAGAATGCTCACTTCCAGCATTGCATGGTGCAATGAGGGCCGACGCCACTTCACAGGGAGTACTGCCCTGAGAATTCGTGGTCTTTCACTTGGGTAAGTCGAGTGGAGTCGAAGATTGTAGCGGATATCACTCACCCATTGATAGTAAGGAAGACACACAGCTTCAGATTTCTGAGCAAGTGTGATCGGAATCTGATAGAGAGAGGTGAAAACAAGTAGGGACAGGACGGCGAACATGGTGGCAGGCCAAACAAGGGACGAAGAAGGATGAGTGCTCTTCGATTGACATTCTTGTATTTAAAGACGGACCAAGTGTCGCGGCGTGAGGAAAGTACCCGGATGAACCTCTCACTGCGTGCCAGCGGGATTTTGGAGTGAGATAGTTCGGCGCAGATGTCGACCGTCTGGGTACCTTCTTTCCAGGAAGTCTGCAAGTGTGGCCTCTAGAACCAACCCACGAATGCCAACATGGCAGATTTGGCCAGCCAAGTGCCTGATACAATCATCCCGGAGCAGGAAATATGTCAAAATCTAGGAAGCAGTCAGTACAGGAACAATCCAGTTAGAACAAGCGACCTTGTCCTGCGATGTAACGCCGTTGACAGAGACGCGCGATGAGAACGTATCCGCCACGGAGATGAAAATTAAATTCGGGGTTTAAAGGGCTAGGATCAGAAGTGATTGTCGGTAATAGGGCCGTCAATTGGAAAATACAATACATTGCTCTGTTGATTCAATCCTACTCTTTACTCGCCAAAGACAGCACGCATAAAGATCCTCTTGTGCAGCTTGGATCCAGCCTCATCAATAGACTGAATCTCCTCTTCCGTAAGATCAGGAACTTTCTCGGTATCGATGAATTCTTCAATTCGGCTCTGCTTCGAAGTCGTCCTGAGAAAGGAACAATGAGCACTTTAGGGAAACTACTGCATGAGGAAACGGAAGCTCGCGCGTACGTGATCACGATGGCACCCTTCTGGAGGAGCCACTTGCTCAACACTTGACCGGCCGAAACAGGTGCACCTCGAGTCTTCTCGAGTCGCTCCCTGATCGTCGAAAGAGCTGGATCAACTGGACCACCAGGTACACGGGCAACCGGGGTTTGGCCTCCATAAGAGGCGGTTAAGATTCCGTGCTTCTTGCCCAAATCCACTATCGGCTGGGCTGCTTTCCACACGTATGGGTGTAACTCGATCTGGTGAACGGGAGGTGAGGCTTAGTGATCGAGCACTCCATGGGATGCTTACCTGGTTAACGGCGGGAATGACTTTGGCGGTTTCCAATACGGTTTGGAGGTCTTCGACACGGAAATTGGACACGCCAATGGATTTAGCCAATCCTTCGGTCTTCACTTCCTCTAATTGCTTCCAGAGATCCTGGAGCTTTCCCTCCTTGTTGGCGGGGGAGGGGCTATGAATCAAGAACAAATCGACGTAGTCCAACCCGAGCTTGGTCAGAGACTCTTTGAGCAGTGCCTTGACGTCAATCACCTGGCCCTCAGGGAGAGGCCTGAGCTTGGTGGTGATGAAGAGTTCAGAGCGGGGTTTCCCAGATGCCTTGATACCAGCACCGAGAGAGTCTTCGTTCTCGTAGACTTGGGCACCATCGAGATGAGTTATACCGGTCTCGATGGCCAGGCGAACGAGCTCCTCAGCGTCTGCATTATACAAAGCTGTCCCTGTGCCGAAGCCCAACCAGGGAACTACGTGCCCGTCGTTGAGAGTGACCGTCTTGGGAGGAGCCATTGCTTGTGTAGGCGGGAGATGGGAAGAATATGGAGGAGTGTAGGTCTGGCGAGGGTCAAGTATCAGATAAAGCCGTGGTTCGGAAGATCGACCGGACAAGTGGCCTCATGAGCAGCAAGATTCGCGTGCTTTTGCAAGAGTCCATTGGCCATTTCTAGTACAAATTGTGATGACAACTTCAAGTGTGCTGCATAAGCCTATGATGCAATGCTTCGACCACAAGAAGGGCTACGGCCAACTTCCCACGCACCTAGGACCGGCCCTAAACTCACTATCTTTAAAACCAATTCGCACCCTTTTGCTCTTCATCTTTTAACAACTACTCCAGGTACTGCTATACCACATGTTAGACTGCGTATTCCTACTGCAGTCCTTCATCGAATGTACCTCAGATCGATTGTTGCACCCTTTGGCCGTTCTACCTGCATAGGTGGTTGGTTCGGTCACCTGGTGTATCGACAACTTTCAACCATGTTCTAGCTCACTTGCTACTGCAATAAAGAAACAATTTGATACAACAGAACAGAAATAACAATAATATGTCCGAAAATGAACGCTTACGACCGTGGTGCACTACTTTGGGTATCTCTACTGGTATTGTTGCTGCCCCATAAGGGGGCTGGTAGTCCGTGCATGGCCCTGTCTGGAAAACTGATTGGTACGCAGGGATTCTGAACTCTCGAGCAGTTTATCCTGTCAGGCAGTGAGGTACTATTCCATGGCGATACTCATGATAAAACTCACCTGCGATTCATGATCAGCGACAAGCGAAATATTATTATTGCTAGGAGTGTTCGAGCGCGATAGTGATCGAACTGGGTGAGGGCTGAAAGGACGGGGGGTCACCGCTCTTGAATGAGATTCACCCATTTCTTTGAGGTAGGCCGCAGAGGGTGCCATCCTTGCGTTCTTTCGACGCCTCTTCAAGAAAAAGACTATGGCTGCGATGATCAGTAGGAGCAGCAGGAAGCCTCCGACAGCTCCGCCAATTATAGCACCCAAATTTAATTTCTTCTGGGCCGCGCCAGAACTCGAGGTGTTAGCTGTGTCTGTTGGACTTGATATTGGTTCCCCTGAAAGAGATGTTCTGCTTTCAAATGGTGTAGAGTTGCCACTGTCAACAGTGCGGGACACATTCGTTGGTGAACCTTGGACTGTGAAGGGATCTGTAGGCGATGTCGACGTTTGCTGGGGGTCGGTATTTAGTGTGATTGAAGGAGTGTCTGATGATGGCGATGTTGGCACTCCGGTGCTCTGACCGGGAGGGAGTGTTTCACTTGTTGTGGGTGCCGGATACCGTGTCGAAATTGTTGGATCGAATCTGTCTTGCGCCTACTCAACGTTAATCAACAGAAACAATGGTGTTTCTTCGACGACTTTGAACTCACGATGATACCGCCAACTTCGTTCATGACCCATCGGGGAACGATGCTCGTGACCTGAGGATCGAGGGGGATATCTCCGAGGCTGAAGATTCACCGTCAGAGATATTCAGGAAGCGAGCTTGGCATCCCATACCTGGTTGGGAAGTTTCGAGTACATTGGGCGATCCACTCGGACCAGCTTTATATCGTGACCCATAGTATGTCAGTCTCCAGTGGCATAGCGGGTGTATGTGACGGTTCACCTGTATGGACGGCTTGAGCCGCTTGGTTCACAATGAGCGCAAGCGGATACAAGGACGTAGTAGATCCCTGAGCAGGTGCAGGCATTCTGGTTCTGTGGGGTCGGAGGTAGCTGCAGAGGACCATTTTCAGGTGCCGCTGAATATAGGCATACAGATTAGTACGTAGTTAGGCTGTGTGATTGAATGACTGACTTAGAGTGCATGCAGCCTTAATAGTAGTGGCCACTTGGCAAGGGGTCTGTCCCGAGGGATTGCTCGCCTAACTTCTTCAGTACTTGGTACACCGGAGAGTAACGCCAGCGCTCACCCATTCGTATCCAGGTCGACAGGCCTGAGAGAGAACGAGAGACAGAAACTGGGAGAGGTATAGTAGTGCGCACAACGCCCTTCGCGACATGGCGCGAGCGAAGGGGCAGGTCAGGAAGGAGACATGAATATACGCCCGCGTTGCCCAAGGTCCTCTAGATAAAATGATGCATGTGATGGAGAAGAATCAGGGGAGTGATGTCTGGTGATGTTATGTATTGATGTTGCGAGGTTTCATGAAACCCCATCCATCGTGTTCAACGGAAATTGCAACTTGGTCAGTTGCCATTCATTTTCTCATCCTGCACCAGGTGATGGTTACGCGCAGCAGCAAAGACACATCAAGGAAGCCTTTGAGGAGCCAGAACCCCTCCGCTAGAGGCTTTGTTGGTATGTAAAGCAAGGCATGAAGATTTGACAGCGACTCAATGGGCCATCTGTGCGATGTGCGCCGACATACCCGTTCGGAGTCCGATGTTGTTGCGAGTTGCGTAAGCTTGCGTCAAGGGAGGGGTGAATGTGGGAACGCGTCAAGCTAGCAGTCGTGGAGGGTCTCGTAGTGGTGTACGCTGAGCGTTAGGTGGCCGAGTCTCCACATGAGTGACGGTTACACGGGAGCTCTATTTTTGGCGGGCGCTAAGGAAACGCGGATGTTGCCGGTGGCATCAAATTTGTCCCTAAAAGGGAAGGTGTGAGAATTGATTTGTAAGACTGTATAGTTCTGCAGCCACAGGCTTCCAGTCGGCAGGGTTGTGTTCACCGAAATCGAGCTCGTCGTCAAGATTCGCAATGGCCCCTTCCACCACGTATGTTCGACGATTATTAGGCATACTGACAGTGACTGACAGACGAACTCTCTCTTTACAGCGTCCCGAGTGCTTCGGTCAGTCGAAAGAACGAAATTTTGGATGGACTTGTATCTCATGTTGGAATATTTGGTTAGGCGATCGAGGTCCCGGAGACTCTCCTCAAGAAACGCAAGCAAAACGAAAAGGCTCGGGAGGAGCGTCTTGCTGCAGCTTCTGCTGCTCGCAAAGTGAGTATTTGGGCGATTTCGTTTGAATGATGCATACGATCTTTTCGATTGAGTGGCTAGTTCATCGATGCTGCCTTTCAAATATACCATCTTTCGGGACTGACTCTTCACTTTTTACTTTCTTTTTCCCCCCGATTTTTGAAACATTCTATGGGACTCTTATCTAATACCTGAATGTTAGGCTGCTAAGGCCAAGCGAAAGGTCATCTTCAAGCGTGCGGAGGCCTATGTGAAGGAGTATCTCACCAAGGAGAAGGATGAGATCCGATTGAAGCGTGCTGCACGGTCATCCGGCGACTTCTACGTCCCCGCCGACCCCAAGGTCTACTTCGTCATTCGAATCCGCGGGTGCGTCTGCTATGCTCCTTGGTTCAAGTCTCTATGTCCTTAAATTATCTTAGTATCAACGAAATCGCACCCAAACCCCGAAAAATCTTGCAGCTCCTCCGCCTCCTCCAAATCAACAATGGTGTATTCGTCAAAGCTACCAGGGCTACCCAGCAAATGCTTCGACTCGTTGAGCCCTACATCACCTACGGGTAAGTGGGTTGATGACTATTTTAGGGACCTGCTAATGACACTTTCTGTAGCGAGCCTAACCTCAAGACCGTCCGTGAATTGATCTACAAGCGCGGATACGGCAAGGTCAGCAAGCAGCGCATCCCCCTCACCAACAACCAAGTCATCGAGGAGAACCTCGGCAAGTACGACATTCTCTGCGTTGAGGACCTGGTCCACGAGATCATCACCGCCGGCCCCAACTTCAAGCAGGTGAGCATCCTATGGCTTGTATCGCTTATATGTAAAATTTAACGATTGCCAAAGGCGTCCAACTTCCTGTGGCCCTTCAAGCTCTCCAACCCCACCGGTGGCTGGAGGACACGCAAGTTCAAGCACTTCGTCCAGGGTGGTGACTTTGGTGACCGAGAGTCGAACATCAACAAGCTCGTCCGACAGATGAACTGAGCTCCTTGCTTTCGGTTTTTTCTGTGATCGTCGTCGTTGTGGATAGGTGCTGGAGTTGGACGGGGCGTCTCTAAAACCACTACGTAGTACTATGATACATTCCCGCCCTTATGTTCTAGCTATGACTATGCACTGTATTTTGCAGCCCTTCCAAATTCTACACCTCTGGGGCCAATCGCATCGGAACTTTCGTTATCAGCTTACGGGAGTGGCGCCGTTTCTGGCCCCTGGTCGGTTGGCGTGATCTTCCAAAATTGTACATTTTTCCCTGTCGCCACCGCACCCCGTACTTAACCGCTATACATAGAATACTTACTCCGGACTCTCCCTCTTCGTTATCTCCCAACACCAACACCATGAGTCGCAACGGTCACCCCATTCAGCGCATGCTCACCGCCAATGCCCAATGGGCAGAGGACGTTCAGAGGGCAGAGCCTTCGTTCTTCGAGCAGTCGGCCAAGGGCCAAGCTCCCCATGTACGTCGAAAATTGCCTGTCGAGGTATGGCTCCACTGATCAGCTCCCGATAGACCCTTTGGATAGGCTGCGCCGACTCTCGAGTCCCCGACTCAATTATTACAGGATCCAAGCCAGGAGAGATTTTCGTACACCGAAACATTGCGAAGTGAGTACCACGTTATTGCTTGGCTTGTCTTGTGGCAGCGCAGCCAAGGCTGACCGTTTTCGTCCGTCACCCAGTCAACTTAAATTGGACGACTACAATGCTCTGTCTGTCTTGCGATATGCGGTGGATTACCTCGGAGTTGAACACGGTGCATTATTTCTTCTCTTCTCCTGACGATCCTATTCCAACCTATGCTCTCCCATGCTGCCGCCTTGTGTGGTGCATGAAATCCCCTTTTCTCTTCCCTTTTTTACAGTCGTCATCGTTGGGCATACGGAGTGCGGAGGTGCAGCCGCCTGCCTGGGGGCATCGCAGAACCCCAGTCTCGACTTGAAGAAAGCCATCGCAACGGTTCCCTCCCTACCAGCCGACTCGTCACTCAACCGATGGCTCGAGCCGCTTACCCGGCTCGCTGCATCGCTCGGACTCTCTAGCACCCCGCACCAAGAAGCGCTCCCCGTTGTCGTTGAGGAGAATGTGAAGATGCAGGTCGAGATGCTGGCGAAGACGGTTACCATTAACGACGCCTGGACCAAGGGCCCGCCAAAGGGGCAGCAAGTTTGGATCCATGGATGGGTCTACGATATTGCTACCGGAAAGTTGAAGGATTTGCATGTTTCTCAAGGACCTCCGGGAGCTAAGCCTCTTAGCGAGGGGCCCTTGAGCGAGGAGCCTGCTGAGATGTAGAGTTTGTTCGATAGTCTGTACAAAGTTCATGATGGACACGGGCTCCCACATGTTTTCGTAGAAGCAGCGTAGTGTAAGCGGCGTGTTCGGTGACATCAATTATTTCAATTGTCCATTTCCAGCCTCCTTCTCCACTCTCCACCGACTGTCTAGTGCCCCTCCAGAAACTGGGGCCACTTTTGTCAAGCCGTCCACCACCATGGCGACGGTAAACCCGAACAAAGATGGCTTGTTGGTCCAGATAGCTTCGTACAATACCAACCTACAAGGAATCCTCGGACTTCCACAGGACCTGGTTGACTGGCTCTCGCCCACTCTCCAAGTATCAAAGTTCCTCTCGGGAGGGGCGAGAGCGCCTGATATCGTTGCGGTTGGGTTCCAAGAGCTTCTCCCGCTTCACCTCGGACGTGTGTAGTTTCCCCTTGTACCGTACGACTCCGAGTCCTGACCCCACCCACCGTCTATATCCTTTATTATTGCGGACGGACTCTCATTGCGCCGCACGCACTCCACTCCACTTGTCTGTGTCCAGTCGCTGGCCTGTCCAAAGCCATTCTAGACAACCGGAACGCCCTCATCCTCTCGCAAATTGAAGCTCATGCACCGAACAAGGAGAAGTACTCGCTCGTGGCCAAGATAGCCAACGTTGGGATCGCGTTGTTGGTTTATGCACGCGATGATGGGGTTGCGCGCAGGGTGACAGACGTGCAGACTGCGTGGACGGGGTGCGGGCCTGGGTACATGGGGAACAAGGGTGCCGTTGGTATACGGTTCCGCGTCGCTGAGGATACCGCACCGGAGGGCGGGGAGACGTTCACGTGCGTTTCCTATTCAGACATACTACCCCTGTCTTTGGAGGTTAACGCGCTCGTATTTTGTTTTGCAGATTCGTGAACTGCCATTTGACGCCGTTTAATCATAAAGTCAAGCAGAGGCTTAATGATTATAAGCATATTGTGTCGACGTTGCTGTTCCCTCCCTCGTCGGCCAAGTCGAAGGCACCCAGCACGCTTTATGATACCTCTCACCTGTTTGTGTTTGGGGATATGAACTTTCGCGTCGATTTGCCCTCGACGCACCCTCTTTCTGCGCTGGTTAAGACCTCCCAATTCTCTGAAGCTATCTCTTCGGGGAGCTCAAGAGAGGAGTTGAAGGAGTTCGACCAGCTGACGAACGAGAAGAACAAGGGGAATGTGTTTGTTGGGTTGCATGAGGGAGAGTTTTGGAAGTTCAAGTGCAGTTACAAGTACAAAGTCGGGGAGGTAGATCAGTATAGGTTAGTCTTCACGCTCTCTCGTCTTCGTAATGACTGGTTGATTGATTGTTTCCAGTGTACGACGGATACCGTCTTGGACAGACAGGATTCTTTACGCGACACATAAAGACACTCCTGATCAATCGGCGGTCAAGAACCTGCTCTATACCAGTATTCCGTCATATACCACTTCAGATCATGTACGTGATCAACTGTCCCCCATTTCATTCGGGGTCCTAACCAAGTTGTTTTGCAGAAACCTATCATCACTCTTCTTCTCTTACCGCCTCGAGACACAACTTCCTCCAAGATAATACCCAAGCTCACTCTCCCATCGTCATACCACCCAGTTCCTGACCCCAATGCCGGCGTGAAGCGGTGGACCGGTCGCGTGCTGGACCGCTTCATTGGGGTCATCTGGTGGGTATTCACGCTCTTGGGAGCAGGGTCAGGACTTTTCGGATTTGTCAATTTCTTTGTCGGCCTTTGTGCTTTCACTTGGTGGAAAGGAAGGCCACTTAATGCTACAAACAATGTTTGAGTAGTGCTATCCTATGTGTACATTATACATTGCAGTAATACTTTGGCACCTGTTGTATATATGGTATTGGGTGTCGCGTACAAGAAGGACTATACAATGGTGATTAGGTCGTTGGGAGTACATACGGAGGTCCGGGTGGAGGTGGGTATGGATATGGAACTGTATATGGAGGGGGTGGAGGTGGTGGCGGCGGCGGCGGATGGCAAGGGCAACTGCCAGTGGTATAATACGCGAGCTCCCCTTCCAACCTCGCAACATAAGCCCGTGCGCGAGCCAACTCTGCTTGAAGCGCATTGGGATCGYTGACGGCATGATGSACCTGCAATTGATGCGGTTGTAGATTGGCATGTCGGAAGTGGCGCAGACGCTCCGCAGTGGACACAATCACTGCGTGCAGTGTATCTGGTCCCCAGGGTTTGTTCGCTTCTATGCCGAGTTCTTGGAAGAGATCTGCCCACTGGGGAGCGAAGGTGAAGCATCCCGAGGAGACCTTGTGGATGCCCATCTTTTCGATAGCTTCCTGGACTGCGAAAACAGAGGTGTCGAGCTCCTGGCGTAGCTGGTCGCGTTCCCGACGCAAAGCGTCGATCGTGGGTTGAAGGGTTTGGTTGCGCTGTCTCTCGACGGCAGCTGAGTCTTTGACGCGTTGTAGTTCGTCGGAAAGGGTCTTCATCTCGTGCATATGGCGCCCATTGGCTTCGGCCTGCTGATTTTTGCAGTCCTGGAGTGCCTTTGATACCGAATCGTGAAGAGCCGAAAGATCCTTTATGGTCGCGTCTCTTTCCTGCCGGGCGATGGCCTTTTCATGTTCGATCAGGTCGAGGATTTGGTTGGCAGCTTTCTGGACGGCTGTGCTTCCTGGACCGATATATGAAACTGGGGAAGAGAGAGATGGCAGGCCCGGGGCAGAGGCCGCCATTGTGGCGGACAAGGGGACTGCTCGGAGATGAACGTGAACCCCATGGACTCATTATATATATCAGTCGTTACTATGTCCGGTGTCTCTAAGCCACTCGATATTTGTTTGTTTGTTCCCTCGGATACAAACATTCAAACGGCACAGCCCCATGCTGTCTGGAGCACGGAACAGTCATCATCGTCTTTCCTTTCTGTGTTCCAACGATTCAGCATGGCTGCCCTGGCGTCGTGAGTACTCTCTTGCAGACCATATATTCCCAATGCTCATGCTCTGTGCAGACTATTGCCCAAGCCCGTCAACGCCTCAGTGGCCTCGGACGATGAAGACGATGTTCAAATCACACGGCCAGAAGCGACAACCTCCCAGAGTGTCATAATTAGAACSGTCGTCCCACCATACGGCCAGCGGAACGGGTGGAAGCCATCGTCTCAGGAGGATTTTGGTGAGTGCTCAGCCTCTAGATACTTGAAAACAGAGAGCCTGATTTTCGCCAGGTGACGGTGGTGCTTATCCTGAATGTCACATTGCCCAATATCCTCTCGGCCTTGGAAAGAAGAAGACTGCAGCCGGGAACACGCTAGCCCTCCAGGTCGACAGTGAAGGCAACGTTCGATACGACGCTATCGCTCAACAAGGGCAACGAGACGGAAAGCTCGTTCAGTCCCAATTCAAGGATCTAGTCCCACTCGCTTACCGAAAAGACCTCGATGACGAAGGCAAGTCCATGGAGCGGCCTTCGGAAGAGGAGGTTCAGGCAACGGCAGACAAAACCAAGGCTGCTCTCGAAAAACTTGTGAACGGCAAAATCAAGGCCGCTCAGCCCAAGAACGTGCCCGATGCTCATGGCAATACCTCTTTCATTCGGTACACGCCCGGCCAGCAAGCTGGATCTGCGGGTCTGAAACAACGCATTATCAAAATGACAGAAGTCGTGGAAGACCCTCTAGAGCCTCCTCGCTTCAAACACAAGAAGATTCCTCGTGGTCCTCCGAGTCCACCGCCCCCGATTCTTCGTAGCCCTCCACGGAAGGCGACCGCTGCAGAACAGAAGGAATGGATGATCCCGCCTTGCATTTCAAACTGGAAAAACAACAAGGGTTTCACTATTCCTCTTGATAAGCGTCTGGCCGCCGACGGTCGAGGTCTCCAGGACGTGAGTGCCCTTATCCTTCTCTGCATTCAAAGATACTAACAGCTTCCTCGACAGGTGTATATTAACGACCACTTTGCCAAATTCTCGGAAGCCTTGTTCGTTGCTGATAGACACGCTCGCGAGGAGGTCCGGCAACGAGCCCTCATGCAGCAAAAGTTGGCGCAGAAGGAGAAGGAAGCAAAGGAAGAGAACCTTCGTATGCTTGCCCAGCGTGCTCGCGAGGAACGCAGTGGTATTGCTCCCAAAGCAGCTGCCCAAGCCCAGGCCGGGTTCAAATCATCTATGGCTGCCTACGGCAGTGACAGTGAGAGCGGCGGGGAGTCGGAATCTGAACGGGAAGCGAGCGAGGACGAGGAGGATGAGGAGGCGCGCAAGATCCGAGACGATATGCGGGCGGAGAAACGAAGAGAGCGGGAGCGGGAAATGCGTATGAACAATATGGGTACGGAGCAACGAGCGAAGATGTTGGCTCGACAGCAAAACAGGGATATCTCGGAGAAGATTGCCCTCGGTTTGGCCAAACCTACAACGTCCAAGGAGTCTATGTTGGATTCGAGGCTGTTCAACCAGGAATCGCTCTCGAATACGTTTGCCGACGAAGATGCTTACAACCTCTACGATAAGCCCCTGTTCCATGGATCGACTGCTGCTGCTGCCATTTACAAGGCACACGGCAGTATGGCTGAAGGCGATGAGAGTGCCTTTGGAGGTGGAACGGAGGAGGGCATTAGCAAGGCTATGGATAACGACCGTTTCGCACTGGGCAGACCCAAGGTTGGCTTCGAGGGAGCAGATATCCAAGAAGTTAGGGAGGGACCTGTGCAATTCGAGAAGGATACCGGAGATGTGTTCGGTGTCAACCAATTCTTGGATGAAGCGAAGACAGGAAAGAAGAGAGGTCTTGATACTGGAGCGTGAGTGTSTGTTATTCTGTTTTAACGCAGGCTMATGATTTTTTCTTTTAGTGGTTCGGGGTCAAGAAAGCGACAGCAGCTTGAGCGGGACGATTGAGCCAAGCTGTTCTGTGGGTTCTGTGTCTGTATCGTTAATGTGTTGTTGATCATTGTCCCTTATTACCCTAGTATGCACTTGTAACTATATTGTCCTTCTTACTGGTTGCCATATATACGAGCCGAAGAATGACATTGACAAGCACACAACGGGCACTGTTTGTGTTGCAGTGCATGGAGAATGGTTTGGGTGATGGTATGCCGACAGGGTTGCTGTAAAAAATCATCCGACAGGGGAGGGGCCAGGCGAAAGCTGTGCTTCCCGTGAAAACAAACAGCATTTAGTACGAATTAGGCGCCCACCGTTCTATACTTAAAAGGGTACGCCACGCGAAAACGTGTCCTTTCGTCTTCTCTTCGATTCCCATCATGGCCCCCTATACTCCGAACAGGGCTCCCTATGTAGGCTCTCGTCGCAAACTCGTCCTCGCTTTCGACGTTGGGACGACGTTCAGTGGCGTATCTTATAGGTGAGAGCGACCCCCTGCTTTGTGATAAACATCGTAGTATTGCGTGGCTCACTGGTTGGTGTCGATAACAGTATTCTGGATCCTGGGCAATCTCCAGAGATCAAGGGTGTAACAAAGTACGTAGAATCTCTGCTAGGTGTCGGCGCTCGAGCCTTGGAAGCTCATACGCTCTTTGATAGGTTCCCCGCACACGAACAGATCAGCGGTGCTTCGAAGATTCCAACCATCATCTACTATGACCGCGCTGGCAATGTGTGCGCTGTGGGTGCTGAAGCGTTGACTGAAGGCATCTTCGAGACTGCCGAAGAGGAGGAATGGATCAAGGCTGAGTGGTGAGTGTCCAAGCGCAGCGCGGCTGTCGGTTCTCTTGGTGGTGGTCGTTCCTGACTCCAACGGTGACAATAGGTTCAAGATGCATATCCGGCCCAAGAACGAATCGTCAGGGCATATCACTTCGCGTATCCCCCCTCTCCCGAAGAACAAGACCGTCGTCCAGGTTCTGGCCGACTTCCTCGTATACCTGTACAAGTGCGCCAAGAACTATATTCAGGAGACACATGCGAATGGAAAGGATCTATGGGACTCTGTTGAGAAGGAGATTGACTTTGTGATTTCGCATCCTAATGGATGGGAGGGGTGGCAGCAGACGCAGATGCGTGAGGCTGTCGTGCTGGCAGGTTTTATACCCGATACGTCCGCGGGACATGCGCGAGTGTCGTTTGTGACTGAGGGTGAGGCCAGTCTTCATTTCTCGATCAGAAATGGGTTGCCTACTGGTGCTATGGAGGTGAGTTGCTTTGAATTTGTCGGGTGTTCGAGTTGCTGAGAGGTTGGTGCTTTGTGCGTTCAGAAAGGCGATGGTGTCGTCATCGTTGATGCTGGTGGAGGAACAATCGATATCAGTACCTACAGTCGACAGATTCAGAACCTCAAGAATGGAGAGAACTTCGAAGAAATTGCTGCCCCTCAATGTAAGTCTCCCAGTGTTTATACACGTCTTGTCGACAGCCGTTCATTTGCTCGTCAGGTCACTTCTACGGCTCCGTTTTCGTCAGCATTCATGCTCGTCTGGCTCTGCAGGGTATGTTCACAGTGCA
The DNA here is from genome assembly GCA_004126415.1 of Candolleomyces aberdarensis. Taxonomy (NCBI): domain Eukaryota; kingdom Fungi; phylum Basidiomycota; class Agaricomycetes; order Agaricales; family Psathyrellaceae; genus Candolleomyces; species Candolleomyces aberdarensis. Next base: position 48,021 of record SDEE01000075.1, read on the forward strand.
GACAATGGGGTAGCCTCGCTAACTGTGTATGATTTCTTTCAGACATGCTGGCAGACTCGGAATACATTGATGACCTTGATCACATTGTCCGTTGCTTCGACAAGACGACGAAGATCAGGTTCAGCGACGACAAGCAAGCGCAGTACATCAAGTTTGGCTCTACAAGGGATAACGATGCCAGTGTTGGGATTCGTTTCGGCCAGTTGAAGCTTTCGGGGTGGGTCGTATTTCTGTCTTGCTGGCAGACCTTTCAGCTGATGACTTGACACAGAGAACAAGTGGCTGCCTACTTTGAGCCATCAATCAAGTGTATCATCGACGCTATCAAAGACCAGACGAAGACTGCTCACAAATCTATTTCGGTATGTCTCTTCCCCGCAGTTGTTCAGACAAAGGCTGAGAGCGATCTTCCCACGTACAGCACGTTGTCCTTGTTGGAGGATTTGCTTCCAGCGATTGGCTCTTCACCCAGGTACAGACGCGTCTGGCACCGTATGGGCTGAATGTGATACGTCCCGAGATTTATGTGTACGTGCTCTCTGTCAGCTTGTCTTGGGAAAGACCGTTGAAATTTCAATCGCAGGAACAAGGCAGTGTCGGATGGTGCAATTTCCTTCCACCTCGACCATCTCGTGAAGACTCGTGTCTCAAAGATGGCTTATGGAACATTCCGCCATGTTGAGTATGAGGCTACAGACCCAGAACACGTGTCGCGCAAAGGAACGTCGACGATGATGCCCTCTGGACGAGAGGTGATACCAGACTCTTTTGCTGTTATCCTTCCACGAGTACGTTGTTTTATCTACAGTTCGTATGGGGGCAAAAGCTAACGTCCAATCCCAGAACACCCAAGTTTCAGAGTCAAAGGAGTACAAGAAATTCTTCTGGAAGGAAGGAGAGTCGAAATCCGAGCTTAACCTCTCCAGAGTCACCTCAGAGGTCTGGGCCTACCGAGGAAACAATGCCAACCCTCGATGGAAGAACATCGATACACGTTAGTTCTATTTCATCTTTGACGCTGGTCGAACCAATCTAATCCCTGCCCGTGACCCCACAGAGAACTACAAGAAGCTGTGTACCATCGAAATGGATCTTTCGCATTTGCCAATTCGACCTGTGGACAAGCTGAATGGCAAGGGTGGTGACTTCTTCTACCTCGAATACGGGTACATTCTTCAATTCAGCGCGGTCGAGCTCAAGGCACAAATGTCCTGGACTGAGAATGTAAGCATTTTTCTCCGTCAAGTGCTATGCCAGATGTGCTGACAGCCTTTGAACAGGGTATTGAGAAGAGGAGCCCAGCGAACATCATTTACGACCCAGACGACTGATTAGATACAAGGGGCTGTTCCGAACCATAGCATAAAAGACGGACTCTTCATACATTTCTGTTTGTACAACATGAACCAATACCATATGTTTGCTTTTTTTTCCTTCTGTCGTAAATACGCAACCAAACCCTCAGGTCCTTGTCAGTTCCCGGGTCCTCGGAGTCGCGTCAGAGGTCAAAACAATGATAAACACCGGGGACCATTTTGGGTGTGCTAGCTGTCTGCTGTCGACGTTCCTCTCCTGGCCGCATGGACGCCAAAAATGCTGAGCCTTCGCTCAAGCCCCCACCGCCTCGAATGTCGGGCATGAAGACGGTTCTACGGTATACGGGTATCCCACCGTCGTGGCTCGACAAGAGGCCCAAGCTCCCGTCGCGGAACTGGCTCATTTTTCTCTCCCTTACTTCCACTGTGATTGGCTATGGAGTATACGACCGCAGGGAGTGTAGAAGGATTCGTCAAGAGTACATTGAAAAAGTCCAACACCTTGCTGAGGAGCCTCTTCATCCGCTAGACCTCCCTCGGCAAGTGGTCGTGTACGGAAGCAAATGGCCCGGGGATGAAGAATACCAGCAGGCTGTAAAGTACTTCCGGAAGTATGTCAAGGTATGGTGCTGCATCTGTGTTCCTAAGATTTGTCGTGTCTGACCACTGTACTTTATGCAGCCTGTTCTCGTCGCTGCTGCGGTCGACTTTGACATGGTCAGTGGAAGGCGGTTGGGCGACCTTAGCAAGCGCGTTGCTGAGGACGTCCGCGTCCGGAGACGTCTGGAAGCCGGCATAGATGAGGACCCGGAAATCAAGAAAACAGTCCCAACATACAAGCCACCCTCAGAAAGGTACCGCCGAGAACTCGAAGGTGGCATTGTGCTCGTCGGTCGGCAGACTTTCAAGGAGTTTATGGCCGGGTTGAAAAACGGCTGGTCGAACGGACTGGAGAAAGTGGACCAGGAAGAGGAACTGTCTCGTACATTCGATGAAGACTATCACTTCGACGAGGTCGACGAAGATGCACCACCCCCTTCTGGAGCTCCCTCCTATTCCCCCATCTTCTCCCTCTCATCCCAGTCTCTCTCTCAACGCCAGGCACCCTCATCAGTGTCCGAATCCACTCCTGCTCCCCAATCCATTCCTCAGCAACCCCCAATTCTGTTTGTACCGTTTAGCAACAGGATCGGTTTCACTCAAATCCCTCTTATGATTTGGGACTGGTTCAACCAAAGGCACTGGGTACAATCCGGGTCGGAATCTGCCTACCGTCTGGTCATGAACCAAACCAGGCAGATCAATGTCCCCTCCGCAGTCTCTTCAGAGTTCGCAGAACCCTCTGATGAAGGTGGCATCTCTCGGTCGGCAACTACACAGGACCTGGGGGATCTAGACTTTGACTTGGACAAAGAGAGGCTCTACAAGAGCTCTCTCTCCAAGATCCCTGAAGAAGCCGAAAAGTCGCGCAAAGAGTTCTACGACAAGCTCCCTGAGCGACTCGCTACTGCTCGAGCCCTTTTCCGTGGTACAAGAGAACCTACAAAGGACGAACTCCAAAACCCCCCTCCAACCGAAGTCGAGCTCAGGGCAGAACGCATGAAAAAGGAGCTCAAGTGGCGTAACGATGTGAATGGCTGGAATCTCGTGAAGCCTTCCACGCCTATTGTCTGGGATGAGCGGTTCCGTGACGCCCTTCGCGTATTCACCGATCCTTCCGAATTCTAAGTAGTATGTAGTAATTGCACATATACACCGCATCCACTTATCTTTTTGGTGTAATTCACAAGTAATATAGCAGGGATCTAATAGAGAATACACACTAGACCACTTCTCCTGACTCTTCGACCTGGTTGTCGAGCCACTCTCCAAGGTCATCCAGGAAATCGTAGAAGTCGTTCGTCACCTCGTTCCCAGCATCTTCAGCCGGTCCAGTAGTAGTCTGGTTGGTATTGCCTATTTCCAGAGAGGCTTCGCGGTGCTCAGGAACTGTTGTTGTTTTCCAGTCGGTTGGCGGCTCTTCTACTTCCGCCGCAGTCAAGTCGCAGTCATCGAACCCTAGAAATTTCCCGATATCATCCATCAGGGTGGGCGAACTCGGGGCTTGGGCCTCGTTGACAGTGTAGTCTCCCGGGCTAGTCGGGATGAAGAGAGGCGCTTCATCTCGCTGATCCTCAATCCAAGTCACCGATGAAGAAGGCGTTTTCCTTGATTTCTTGGTGACCGAAGGCCGTGCATACTCCTCATCGTCAGTGCCCAGAGAAATAATTGAGGCGTTCCGCTTAAGTTTTGGCTTGTGTGTCGGTGCCAACCTCCTTTCCTTCTCTGAAGCCAGATATTCAGCGACACTTTCTGGAGGTTCATCGTCATCACAGTCGAGTTCCACGTCGTCCAGCGATATACCAGAGCTTAGCATAGGAGATTCGCCAAGGTCGGTAAAGGATAGTTCGTAGCTAGCTTGTTGCTTGGGCTTCTTCGAAGTCGCCGTCGGTACAGTTATCGCAGGTTCCAGTTTCAGCCGCTGACCAGTGGGAAGACCTAGGCTCTTAGAGACACTAGCATTGTCGTGATATTTTTGAAGGTCGTTCAGCTTCTTGTCGCCGCTTGCTAAGGGTTTCTTGTGTAGCCGTTGAACACTAGATCCTGTTTTCCTCTCCTTGGGCTGCTTCATCGGGTTGTCAGAAATAGTCGGCTTCTGCTCCTTCCCCTTGGGCTTCCTATGCTGGACGGGTGGGGCCGGAAGACCGTGCTTGCAGCTAACAAGAGTTAGACGATGCATAGACGTTAACAAGTTGTTTCTCTCCTACCAATAGTGTCGGCACTTTGCCTTGTCGTTGCAAGGGTGGTTGCACTCGTAATTCCCGTTTGGAAGTTTTCGAGGCTGGACCATGCCAGAATCTTGCTTTCTGCTTTTAGGAGCTTCAACAGCAGCTGAGAGGCGAGATGCGTCGTCAGTACGACCCATCATACGACCTCTTAGTCTTCACTGACCAACAGGTTTGGGGAGCTTAAGTTCTACTTTGACCTTATCATCGCTACCCTCGCTAAGGCCCATCTGCCAGAAGTCCGGGACGTCTTCAAGCCCTTCTAGGTCCATTTCCTGGGACAGAATTCATTGTGTCAGCCCGCAGTGTAGAGGCAGATGGAAAGTGATAAATACGATTGACGTTGGCGGACGCGTCTGAGGGACGGGGAAAAGAGACACCGGAATCTTAGGCTTGTAGTCCACCTGAACTGTACAACCCGCGACGCTTTCCTGGATCCATCCGGTTAGATTCTATCTGCTATACAAGGAATGCTCATACGCACTGGAGAAACTATCACAATGATGCTTTGACTCGGCTTGGTAAGATGGGCAGAAACGTTAAAAACTTTGGTCGTTTTCAACGCCTTGTTGCTGGACAAAGCCCGTCAGGATGAGATGAAAGAAATCCGTGGCCACCTACGATGTGCGACGAAAGTCGATCAACTCATAGTCCGACGAGATCGTCAGCACGGACGTCATATCGAAGACCTTCTTGGACACTTTCTTGTCTTTGGGCTTGCCCCCTTCCTGTCCTGTGTTGATCAATCCACAGGTTATCGCAATTTCAACCTCGACGCCCTTTTCCTTGCTCTCGTATACACCAGTTTCTTCGACCTCCAAGCGATAGCGAGGCATTGCACTGGCTAAAGCAACTATATCATGACCAAATCCAAGTTTTCGTTGTAACAGCTGCGGGCTGTAAGCAACAAGAGATGCGACTATCGAGGAGTGGCTCACAGCATCAATGCGAAGGGGATTTTGCGATCGCAACCCGTCCAGGGTAGTGACGCCATTTTCAGCCAGTATCTTGATCCTGAAAGGACTAAGAGACTGAGTCAAGTGTCTTCGGATGAGAACTCACGATTTTTCGCCAAGGTTGTCGATCTGTCGAAGAACAACAGGCCTATCCTCCCATGATTTGGCGGCTGAGCATCGAACTCTGTATCGCAGTAATTTCAGCTATGGTTCCGTGTTGCATACGACGGCAGCTTACAGCTCAAGCCCATGCTTAATTTGCTTTCCATCCTTTCTAACGATTCCTATCTCCACGACGGCTGGTGATCCGGGTCAAAAGTCGTCATGGGCTGAGAGTGGCGACAGAACGGTACCTCTGGCCAATCGATTTACGTGACGAAAAATCGAAAATGCTTCCAAGTATAATTGGCAGTCAGGGCCTTTATACTCAGGCGCATTCAAGGATATTCCACCAAGTACAGCCTGGAATGATCGACGTGAGTTCTCGATGGGCACTCTAGCGGGTGTTTCCTACCTGAATGAGGACAAAAACCTTGTCGGCGGTGTTCTCAACTTTCTTGATTGCAAACCTCATTTCCGGGTGTTTTCGAAGTTCGTTGCAAATCTACACATATGATGGGAGTGAGGAGGTCCGAGCCGTCTGGAGTAAGATCGTCATCTCACCGTTTTCTCTGACTGCCGAATTTTATTCTCCGAGAACCTGGGCAAATGTGGACGGTCTTCAGATTGATGAACGAAAGTCTTTAGTTGAATCGTACTCCTCGCTCCTGCAAATTAATTCCAGCTATAGATCCTCTTGTCAATCCACGCAGCTTGGCATATTCGGCGTTAAATCGTACCAAATCTCGAACAGTTGCATTCTTCTCGGCAGATAGAAATTCAATCATCTGTTGCCGCTTGGTCAGAATAGCCCCTGAAAGCAGGAGAGAGGATCGTGAAAGAGGATACCGTTGCTTGGCGGATGTAGAACTATTGACAACTGATTAGTCTTGGATTCGAGAAGATGCGACAACAGCCCATGTACTTTACTCATGATTTCCCCGTATTCAGTTGTGGCCAACGTCTCCTTGGTGCCATCGCCGCACTCCTTCACCAGGTCGTGATCTTGCAGCTTCCTGATGTTTGCCAATACAATGTCGTCCATGCGGTCCTGCCAGTCCGCTGATCGCTGGTCATCTCCGATTGCATAGTAGTTGGGGTTCTTGCGAAGTCGCTGGTACAGAAACGAATCGCGAAGCCAGCGTTTGGCCGATTCTATATCTGTGATTGTACCCATGCCAATTTCAGAGTTGACGTGTTCAGAAAGATTACGATGCAGACAGCTCTCCAGCACTTTCGATCCCTGTGAGAGTGCTTGATACTTGGCCACAAGCTCTTGCTCGCACATAATCAGGGCGATTCCCTCGGTATCTACGCTCATCAGCAAGAGCGCCGAACACAACGTCTGCGTATTCACCATATTGTGGCCTACCCTGTTATGAAGTCAGTTCATGCATCAAACCCCCCCAGACGAAGCCTTACCGCGCGTCCCATCATTTGCATAATATCTAGGTCAGAGTATTCGGATGATGCGCCATTCTGGTATAGCTGAACACCTTTGATGATGACAAAATGTGCAGCTTGGACGTGTTAACCTAGCATTCGGAATAGATTCATCCCAGTTCACTTACGAAGATTAACTCCAACTGCGAGGGTCTGGTGTGCATGAGAAGACGAATTCAAATCTTAAGATGTACAACTTACTGATGTCGCAACTAACACACTGATCCTCTTTTGAATGTATAGTCCCTCGATGGTTTTCCTGTCTTGGGTTTCAAGTCCTGCATGGTGAACACCAATACCAATAGCCGCGAACTCTAAAGAAAACAACGTCACTCAGTCCAACCTCAAGCCTGAGGATGACTTCATTACCTGCAAGCCTCTGATCGTTGAAACAAGCGTCGATTCTATTGCACGGCCGATGGTTATATGGGCATCTAGTCTGGAAGAATCAAAGCCGAGAGCGAGGTGAACGCACCGTGAAGGTCGAGACCAGGGCGCTTTAGCTCGTTTACCCTCCCCCTCTTTATACGCTTTTGCCAGTACTTCTGCTGTAGAGAAGACACCTGGGAGAAGGCTGTCAGCGCGGGTAAACAACGTACAGAGCTGCAGTCACCTTTTCGCGTCGATACAAAAATGAGGATGGGTTTTCCGACGCTGTGGTCCAGAATGACACGGTACAAATTGGCGTCTAGAATTTTGGCAAACTGGAAATCATGGCAATCTTTTCGCCGCGATATGCCAACAACGTGTCTCGTCAGTTTGCATGGCCGATACTCTTCCCCGAACTGCGCCTCGGGTCAGACCAATGATACTTCAACGATGGGGATTGCGAACCTGTAAGATTTTCGCTGATGATCGATCCTTTCCGGCGATCCAGGCGGCAACGTCGTCGATATTTGGAATCGTCGCAGACACAAGGACAAATCGAATCGCCGAGCCTCGCATTTTCATACGCGAAACAACTACCTCGAGGGTACCGCCCCTACTCTCACCCAAAACATGGACCTTAAACCGGTAAGCCAAGCTGACTTAGTCTGAGCGGCGTAGGATGATACCTCATCGACAAGAAACAACCCGACACGAGATAGTATGTCTTGGTGATCGTTCCTTGGGCATGATCAGAGGAGTGGAGGAGAGATCGTCGAGTTATATACTTACCAACTACGGGTGATGCTGTCCCATTTTTCTCCCTGTAAACGATAATCAGCGGGGAGCCCTGGGTTGCTTAGAATCGACCCGGACCGTGGTGACTCTAGAGAGACATATGTTATGGTCGTGCTGCATCATATAATGAGAAAGACAAACATTATCGATGCATTTTTTGCTTCTGTCCAAAGACCACGATTACCGATGAAAGTGTCACCGGTCAACTCGCAGCCTAATGAAAAGGTCAACGATGAAGCCAAGCCGCAGAAAAGAATGAAAGAAACATTTCATTCCCAAGTGCTCAAACTTAGCGCTCCATTCAGTGAACTTCTCGGTGCAAAGGGCCTGTATATCAAGAGCCCATTAGTGTAGAAACGGGAAACGGTGGGTGAGGATTCGGCACCTTGGTAGGGGCTATATAGACGCATTTGGCGTCTTTGCCCGAGCCTTGCATTTGCGTGCGAAGCATTGCAAGCTCGAACAACACTGTCTTACCACTCCCAGTCGGAGCTATGAGGAGCGATAATGAACTTGGGGTTCAAATACCGGCCATATAATTTGAGTCTATACCGCTTATAACCTGCTGTTTTCAGCACTATGGATCAGAAGAACACATTTATGATCTTACCAGATTCCCGTTCGTCTTCATGATCTTTATTACGGAGGTGAGGGTGTGTAGGCGCAGCTGAGGAGGACACTTACATCGTCGAAACAAGCCGATTGAACGGCGTTGAATACGCCAAATTTTTTGAATACTCCGCGATATATGTCAGCTGTAACGCTAATTAGAAACTCGACTTCTAATGGAGGCTTGCGACGAACGGAGAAGAGACACAGGTTTCAATGCAATCCCTTTTCGACCATTTGACTGAAGTGATTGATTCGAGACGCCAAAGGTAGCTGGTTTTGAGAACGAAGAATTTGTCGAGTACTGCGAAGGAGGATGCATATGAGATTGACGGGCGGGCGGATGCATTGCTACGAAGTCGATGAGGCAGTCATGTCTTTCAAATTTGAGCACAGTCATTACCGACGGAATCGTTGTAGCTGGAGCCTGAGATAGGATAGTCCGCTTCTTCAGAATAAAACGCATCATCTACTTCTCCATAACTGCCTTGATCAAATTGGAACTGTTCATCTTGCCCAAGGGCGTCCTCGCAGAAATTCTCGGCAGGTTGACCAGAGTAGTAGTCCTGCCCATCGGCATACTCATTTGGCRCAGCATATTCATCTTTGAATTATTGACGTTAGATAAAGACCGCAGAGGCCGAGTTTCCTGAGGCGCATATAATCACCGATGTCCTCTTCGATTGGGTCATAGTAATAGTCATCGTTGGACGGCGGCGACAGAGCAGCCTTCTGCGGGGCAAAATAGCTGCGAGCTGGAGCAACGCTCGGTCTGTTACTCCAGTACGGCGGCCTTCGAAACGCCATAATGCAGAGGAAAGAGGACAAGGACTCCCAGATGCGTGACGCGTGACGAGCGAACGCGTAACGCGTTGATAGCACGTGACTGCTGTGATAAATGTCACACACGCGTCGAGCCCGGGCCTTTCAACTGCAAAGCTTTGTTCTCTCCTCTTTACCCCCCTGTTGACGATCCCCTGCTTCGTAGATATCCATGGCGACCACCCAAGCCCAATCTGCTGCGCAGCAGAAGGAAATGGCGCGCAAGCTCGAAGAATACATCGAGAAGTAAGGCCGTGTACACTTCTTCTCTCGAGTCAGGATCTCAAAGGTTTCTTAGGATCCACTACTCGGACCGTTACTCTGACGATTTTTACGAATATCGACATGTAATCCTCCCCAAGCAGCTCTTGAAGATGATTCCCAAAGACTACTTCAGTCCAGAAGAAGCTGGCGTCCTCCGTCTGCTATCTGAACAGGAATGGCGCGGAATCGGGATCACACAGAGCTTGGGCTGGGAGCACTACGAGGTCCATGGTGAGTGCCAAAATACCGTTCTTATGTGCATTTGTCTGAGTCCCTTGCAGCGCCCGAGCCCCACGTACTCCTTTTCCGACGAGCCAAAGATTTCGCCCCTCCTACCCAGGCTGCGGGTGGATATAAACCAGGCGGAGGAGGAGCTCGTCGGAAGTAGCTTTCCGAATACGAAAGCTTTATGCCTTAATCACACTTTGGGAGCTCTGGTTTCTGGTTATCAAGGACATCACAACACATCGTCATATCTGCCCTATGCTTTCTGCCATCGCTTTGTCGCTGCTCACTGTAGCCTATCGTCTGTACCACACACTCTGTATTGTGTCTCTCTAGCATCATGTTTTAATAGTAAAATTACAGGAAGCCATTTACAGATTGGCAAGTTATTAGAAGCATTAGAATCGTGCAACAGGCAAGTCGTTCCACTCCACCAATGGGCCTGGATCAACGGACGGTTGCAAGCTTTGCTTGAACTGTTTGATATCTTGGATATACGTTGCTCCCTGCTTCGAGAAGTGCTGGCGCTCTCCTTCCAAGGGATACTGTTCGACAAGGCTGGGTACTGTCTTCAAAAGGGCTTGGGCTTTTTCGTCCTCGCCCAATTTACCCTTCCAATAAGCCGTGAAATCTTGCAGCAGAGGGGTCTCCTCGAGATCCGCTTTCCAAGCTTTGGGGTCTACCAACGGGAATTGCTGGGATACCGCAGCTTCGAACGCCGTGGTGGCTTCCACGCTGACTCGCTTGGGCCGTGCCTTCTGAGAGATCATATGGACAGACAGTTTGCTGCGAGATGGGGACGATGGATGGACCCGGGTGACGAAGAGAGATTGCATCTCATCCTTTGTCACAGTGTCGAGGAGTTTCGCGTCGTTCTCGTCTAAAGGTCGAGCGGTCAGTAATAGCTTGCGTCAAAGGTACGAAAGAAGGCTCACTTCGAAGGAAATCCCACTGGCCAGAATTGACATGTGCAATGAATCGCGAGACTTCGTCCTTGAGATTTTTTTCTGCTTCCAGCCACTTGCGCTTAAGACCGTCTTTCTGTTCTTGGAACTCTGCATCAGTCATAGTCGTAATCTTTTCCTTCATCTCATCGATGAAGGCCTCTACACGCTCTTCCAGATACGATGGCATCTTCTCACTCTGCACGATAATCCGCATTCCCTTCTGGCTTGATCCAGGAAGCGTCCAAGACGTGCATGAGACGACGTAGCCCAGCTGCTCCCTTGTCCTGAGCACGTTGAAAGCAGGCTCTGAGATGACCTGAACCAAAAGGGACCCGATAACGCGTAGGCGCTGGTCAGCGACAGGACCAAAGTGCACGTAGTATGTGATGGCAGAATTCGCTTGATTCGGGTTGACAATGGGACCTGCCCAGATGGTATCCGAACCTGCGACAAATTTTAGCAGATTCAAAAGACGAGAATGGCCGTTTACATACCTTCAGGCAGCGACATCGCCGTGTCTGTCAGGTCCTTCGTCGACTCCACGGGGTGTAACCCTTCTTCAGCAATTTCCGCGATCTTGATGGCTTCCTAAAGACTTGTTAACAAAGATGGATCAGGGTTGCGAGAGACAAGAGAAAACCTCACATCTTTGTAAATGTTACCACCAACGACCATTCTCAGGTTCACTCCACTGAGGAATTCCTTCATATAGCTTCGGATGTCTTCCCCGGTCACAGATGGGAGCTCCTTGAGTTTCTCTTCGACAGTCCATTGCGTCTCCGTCAAAATATATCGAGCATAGTAGTCAGACAACGAGTAGGATTGGCCAAGGAAGAAGTTTCGCCATTCTCGTTGAGCCTGCGGATCAATGTGCTGTCAGCAAAGAAAATGAATGCTGGGTTGATTGCATACCTGTTCTTTGAGCGCCGCAAGGCGCTGCTCATCGACGGTGAGGTTCTTTATCCTGCCGAGGATGTCTTTCACGAGGACAGACATCCTGTCGTTGTATCCGCTCATCGTGATATATAGTCCGGTGCTGTGAGAGAAGAGACTGTAGGAAAGACCCGCCAAATCAGCATCATAGGAGAATTCGGTGAGGGAGTCGGTGACCAGGTCACTGTAAAGGCTGTAGACTCAAAAATCAGAGGGCTGTGGTTCTAGAAAAGGATTTCGAGGCATACCGAGTGAGGACCGAAGTGCGAGCAGACTTGTTCACCGAAGGACTTTGACAGATGTGAGTATCGGAGGTAACAAACTAATCGACTGGACAGACCTTCGGATATCGATCATGATGTTTGCTTTGGGCACCCAGAATCTATCATCTTTCTTATGCCAGAGAGTCGAGAGTGGCGTTTGCCGGATGAGATGAGGACGTTTGAGAATCTATGAAATAGTTGAGTTACTGGTAGTGTCGAGTGGCGAAGTTGGAGACAAACCTCTTTCACTTCTCGTTTTTCTACATCGAGATTAGAAGGTACAAATTCGTTGGGTCCCGGAAGGTAGAGCTCCGGCAACGGGTTAGGTCCATCAGCCTAAAAGCGTCTTTGATGAGGAACCACAAAATACTGAAAATAAAAGAAACGGACCTTCTCGACGAACTCTTGACCCCACCTCTCCACTTTGTACTGAGTGCCATACCATGGCTCAGTCTGCCATCCTGTACCTGGATTGACCCGCTCGTGGTCTTCTTTCTTTGCCATCAGAACCACTCTCCCTCCGTTGACGCGGAACGACTCGAGATACGACCGGATCGTCTTCTCTTCCAAGCCTTCGTTGCCCCACTCCCATGTCAGTTGAGGACCAGCTATCAAGAGCTCGGGAGGAATGGGCCAGGTCATATGTTCTGAGACCCAAGTCGCATAATCGTCAGGGCGTTTCTTCTCAGAGAATCTGAATCTTAAGGAGGACAGCAGCACTCTTTCGTGCTGATGGAAAGAGTCGAATTGGGACGGGCGAAGGAGAGCAAGATAGTGGAAGGCAGCAAGAATAACGTTTCTATAGTTCTCTGACAGGATGATTGAGTTGAGACTTGCGTGAACGTAGCGATGAACACTTACTGAAGCCATCCTCAGTCAAGTGGATTGTGACCTTGAACATGGCAAAGCCTCTGGCAAGGTTCTGAGGTCCAGAACTCAATGAGGTAATCCAGTGTTTGCTCTTTAAGTAAGAATGAAGGGAACCAGGGCCTTCGTGACCCACGAAGTGAGCCAAAAAACCAGCAGGCTTGGAACGATAGTTGGGTGGCTGATATTCGAGGGGGAATGAGATCTCCAAGGCGTGGAAACCCATTACGGTTTGAACCGAAACCAGAGTCTAGCATTACATGAGGGTTGAGGGAATATACTGGACGGGAAACAATGAAAGCGACGTACACCTTTCTCGTCAGCACCGAATGGGTGATCATTGATCATTGGCAAAGGGTCCACCCCCCTATTGGGAATTGGAGAAAAGAGGGAAGAGGCAAGAGATGAGAGTTCATCGAGCGATTCTATCATGGAATTTAGAATGCGAAATTGACCATAAACCNGGGGATACACAACTCACCTTTACCGATGATGCAAAGCCTCATGCGGCTGGCGCAGTATTCCTTGGACCACCATTCTACCAATCGACGCCTCGTCTCCCTACCAACTGCACCACCATCGGCGTCTGTATCGCTGACAGCAGACGAAGTGGATGGGGCAGGAGATGGAATTCTCGACGGGGTTGGTGTTGGTTGAAGACTGACTGGACGGGATGGCTTGTTTTCAACAAGTATCCCGTTTGCCTTGAGGTCCCTGGCAGCCTTGGTCAAGCTATCTCGATTTCCGCTTCCAAACTTGGACCAGACATGCCCAGGTTTACTGAGATGTTTGTTGAGCTGGAAGATGCGCCACATGTCCATCTGGTGGTTTTTCTTGTGCTCTGAATCGACCGCGTTCAATTCACGCGACGTGCAGCTCGGGGAGAAGAGTGGAGAATGGAAGAAGCTTGCGAATCGTTCCAGAGCGCCAGCAAGGGCAGGGGTTGCAACGTGAAAGTAATAGTTGGTATTCGAGGTTGAGGTGTACGCATTGGAGTTTCCGTTATTCTTGGAGAGGTACTGGAAGTTGGTCAGTAAAGAGCCGCCCTAGCCCTCGCAATTCTACGTACTTCGGAGTATTCGTTTTCCTTCGGGAACTGCTCGGTACCCTGTGCAGACTTCAGTACCTAACCGAAGAAGGCTGCGCGGAGGAGACATACCATGAACAATAAGTGTTCGCAGAAATGAGCCAACCCAGGCATATCAGGCTAAAGGCAGCCAGAGAGGTTTATGAGCTGGCAGCGCCAAAGRGTCTCGAATGAGTACCTACCGGGTCATACAAGTGGCCCACCGCGACGTCGAGGCTGGCYGCAGCCTTGTCAGCGGTAGCATCGTGGATCAGCATTGCATGGAGCCCATTTTCGAGACGGATGAGTCTGTAGTCTCTGTCGTCCTGCTCCGACTTCTGGATGGTCCCATCGAAGACGTAGAACGGAGGTTTCGAGTCTCCAGCAACGACCTTCTTCCACTTGGTGTCATCCTGTTTGGCCATCGCTGTCGGCGGCGAGGAGGTGAAGGGACGATGGAGACGGGGAGGGATAAAGGGTCTCCTGGGGGACACAATATGTGGGGGAGGGAAGAAAGCTCGCGATAGGCGATTACAAACAAGAGACCTGAGCATTCAGATAATGGCTCACAATTGCACAATACAGAAGACGCGCTCCGAAAAGGCAATTATGCGGGAACAAAAGAGGACCATCTCGGTTATCCCGGCATTCAACGTGTACCTTCTCAGTGAGGCAAAAACTCCAGCCGACGCCAGCAGGACTCGAACCTGCGCCCTCAAAGAGGAACAGATTTCTAATCTGTCGCCGTAACCACTTGGCTATAGCGCCCACAGCGAGATTATCCTAGCTGCTGATCAAGTTCAAAGGCGTTCACCGTCATCTGAACCAAATCATCATCTTCTGAATACATACTTTGTGCATGTAGTTACAGAGCATAGAAATTATTCCTATTAGTGCCTATTAAATAGCAATACATACATACATCATAATCTACGGGGCTTCCAAAGGATAATGGTAGGCTTTTCTAAGGAATTGCCAAACGACGCCAGCCGCCTCGACAAACTTCTCGTATACTTCCCTGGCCGCAGTAAAGTCTTCCGGCCAAGAGAACTTGAATGCTTCACGGAGCGGCTGTAATCCGAAATCCGGTGGCGTAGATGTCGGTCTGGACGTCAGTGTCGAGGAGGATGTGGTGTGTGATGACGAAGGGGCGTTAGCGGTTGGTTCTGATCGTGGAGTCGTGGCGGACRGAGAGGGAAGGACAATAGGTGAATGTGAGGTTGGGATTGAAGGAGCAGCAAGGGTGATGGTTTCGTAACTTGTTGCGGTCACGGTGACCGTCGATATCGACACTATGGGTTCTACCTCCGGTTGCAAGACCTTAGGATAGTCGCCAACGGTGGTCTTCATCCCTGAAAGTACAAATGACGCCCTCATTTGCAGGACGGCCGCTATTACAAACAGAGTCCAAGTAAGAATGAAGAATGGGGCAATCCTGGGTTTTGATGCATTGCTCTTAGCAAAGACTACCCTCAGCTGGGGATAGAAAAATTCTTCAAGCGAGAAATGCATGAGACGATATCCATCGGAAACTGCCTGCTGGAATGCCAAATTTGAAGCGATGGTGATATCAAAATCTAGTAGAACTGTCAGCAAACAGGACCCACAGTGATTTCTGGAGCGACTATACCTTTAATGTTGCACAATTTCACTTCGAATTTCCCGATCGGCATGGAGAATGTAGGTAACAGAAGGGGAAGCTGGTTTTCCACCGCCTTCTCTTTCCCTTTCCGCGACTTCTCTTCCACATCCTCCTTGACGAGATATTCCACAAGCACTAGACCGCCGTGAAGAGCTCCGACCTTGAGCTTGATCCAGCTAAGCCACTCTTTCCCTCCCATTCGTTCGAACCCAACGCCGTATTTCGAGACTTCGACCTCGGTCGAGACGCTCGTCTCAACCCCGACTGGAACTCCATCCAGAGTGGCCGATACCAGCTGGAGTTTCGGAGGTTTTGGAGTAGGTTCACCATCACCCGCGGCGTGTGCAAACCCAAATTCAAGCGAGTCCGAGTCCTTCAACATCGGAACGTGCAATTGAAGGCTGACGCTATAGACTATCCGGGTCGCACGCCCCAAAGCAGGGAATGGCATGACAGTCGCCGTCACAACAGATATAGTAGGCGTATCTGGAAAGAACAAGGGGGCACCTGACACTGCGGGAGAACGAGCAGTTCGAGATGACACCGGTGTTGACGGTCGGTGGGGCACCACTGTTAGGTCATCCCGTTTGAATGGGTCGACGTTTTTAACAGCGATGCGCCCACCGTCATTACCACACTTTGTGAATCCTCCCTTCTGGAGAACCGTCTTCTTGGCTTGGGCGTCCCGATGTATGTCCCCAGTTGCATGGTATACATCCACAGCTCCAAGCAATCCATCAATTTCGTTCCGAACTGTAGTTGTGATTGCTTCGGAATCGGCTGCGAGAACGGTGAATTTGGGGAGCATGACTAGGCCAGAATCTCCGACTCGGAACTCTGTGGGAGAAGGTGGCCTCGATCCATTGATACGAGAGAGTGGATTTCGAGGTGTAAGGACGATTGTGCCGGAAATCGTGAAAGTGAAAACGTTTTTAGCTGGAGGGAGTAGCTCGTTGATATTGAGGTGAAGAGTGATCGGCATCCCTGGAGGCTTGGGGGCCGACGGTCCGCCGATACTTGCTGCCGACATGGAAATGGAGGGGATTGAGGACATGGTACCAAAGGGTGAAGAGTTGAGGGGATTTGATGTTGCCGAGGACGTCGAGGCCTCAAAAGAATATTCACCGACTCCTGCTGCAGGAAGAGGAGCGCGCAGAAGAGACGACGTGGAGGATGCAGAATTTGACCTGGACGCTTGCGGGTTGGCGTTGAGGAATCCATTGGCAGAGCCATTACTTGAAGCGAGGTCTCCATCTTGAGGATTGGACTCAAACGAACTGACTCTTGAATTCGGGAGAGTGGGAACGTCGGTTGAGGGACCAGTATCGAATCCTGTGAAGCCAGTGCCTCCACTAATATCCCAGTGGGGGGATTGTCCCTCCGCCCAAGCAACATCACACCCCTTAGCCTCTAATCCGATATCCATGCCTAGCAGCGTCGCCACACCAGGAAACCAGACCCCAGAACACGAGCCCGTATACTGCACATCCATCACAACGCTTTCCGGAGCACCTTTTTCACTTCCTGGCTGCGTCCCTCGCACTACACAGACCATCTCCGCTTTGACGTGCTTGACGCCGACCCTTCGACGCCCATCCCGTCCTCCGCCAGGTACATTCACCGATTTTGAAGGTTTGGCCCATCGTATTCGAATGCGTTCCGCACTTGGAAATGTACCTTGGATACCACATCCTTCGGAGAACCCTGCAGTAGATGAGTCACTAGACTCGTCGTCTGCAAAATGGTTATACGAATTGGAACGCGCCAGCCGGGTAGAGCTGGAACGCGTGACGTGAGGCTCCGAGGTCAAGTCCCAAGAGGATCCTTCATCCTCGATAGAAGATAGGGATGCATAGGAATTTGACGTGTTGTTGTTGGGAGGGAATATTCGCAGCTTGATGTGGTTATGCAAACACTTTGGGGTCGGTATGGACAGCTACAGCACCAGTTAAGAGGACGCCTGTATAGCAGAATTGACGCGCTACTCACCAGATACGGGTGTCTAGATGGCTTCGAAACGTACGGAACCCACATATCAATGGCAGCCATGAACTGCGCGGTTGGCCTTTCGCTTATAGAAGGCCTCCGCGCGCGCGACGAAGCTCTGGAGTAAGGTTCTTCATTGTCTAGTGACTGGTTTGGGAAGACCTTGGGCAGAACGTAAGAGATGTTGTATCCCGAGACGAGGATGTGGCCTGTATACTGCGGGTCAACAGGTGGAATCATCTCAGCGTTTTCCGGTTTCGAAGCACGCAAAGAATTCGGCGTTGAGACGTTAGAGTGAGTGGAACCAAGGTCGAAAGCTGAGTTAAAAGATTCCTGAGACCGAGCAGGAAGGTTCAGGGCACAAGCAGCTCGGTGAAGGAGAGGCGATACTGTTGAGGAGAAGTTGTATGGCACCGAATTGGGGTCCAGTGGGTGCACCTGAGACGACAAAACCTTCACATTTTCCTCTGTCAACCTCGTCAGTAAGTGAAACGGTGGCCGGCGGAGAACATACCCGGAAAAAGGGGGATTGTCGAGCCAGGAACCACGGATTCTAGAGGGATGGCCATCTGCATCGGGTCAGCTAAGTGAAACCATGAGAGTCAGATGTCGCGCACCTTGAGGTACATCTTTATTGAGGAGCCGTCCTCGCCATGTTTTGTCCTCCCTTCCAACGCGACTCTCGTCACGACATTCATTCTGGAAGTGGCACCGCCTGAGGTTATGGTCGGGGTGTAATTGCTGAAGCTCGAGAGCGAGCGTGTGGCCCGCGCTGGTGTCACCGCAGAGGTGGGGCTGAGCGTTCGACTTTGTCGCGACGGCGTTGGTACTGGCATGGTGGTGGTTGCTGAAAGAGTTTACGAGTAATGCGCAAGGTGACCAAGCACCGGAGATAAGGCCACTGGGGCAGTCGACAGAGATTTGGGATAGCAACGGGTCGCGTCCACAGTCGCGTCCCAAATTGATCACACGCACCAAACAAAAGGACTAGTTCCCACATCACCCAATTCAGATTGCCACGCGCACGAGCATGGCTTTCCGCCAAAGCTGGATTATAAAATGGATCTAATGTACATTTGCTGTATATTACACAGAGGGAACCAAAAAAGAGGGAGCCAAGAACGGTTCTGCAAATATGCAGCGACCTAGCGCGCCCAAGAGGAATAGAGGAGGTCTCGCAGCTGAAGGGCCTCCTCCTTGTAATTGAGCTTGTAGATGCGAGAGATACCATAGCGAATACGAGTGTTCTCCTATAGCACTGTTATCAGCCATCCTTATTCAAGAGGAAGATGGGACTCACGTTATAAGTATCTTGCTTCGCTCGGCAAGAGAAGTTGTAGGTGTTGCAGATAGCCTTATGAAGCACCACGTTGAACTGTGCTTCATCACGCTCCTGAAAGCGGAATTCAGAATTTGTCTCAGACACAGAATGGCTGCTTTACCTTGATCTCGAGGAGCTCATTAGCGGTCATCCCAAAGACCATGGTTCCGACCTCATTGAAGCCCTGGAGCCATGCCTGTCCGGAGTGGTCTGCGACTGACATGGACATAATGTATCTAAGGCAGGAATCAGCTACGCCCAAAGCTAAAAATGGGGATGGGCTTACCGATGCTCAGGTGTCGCAAAGCTCTGGGAACATTTCTCGCATCTCCAACCATCGTTTAGGTCGACGACCTTCTTATTGCAACCCTGGTTCGGGCAGGCCGGATACGACAGATTATCGCTTTTGATGTGCATAATTGTTGCCCGTGTGGAGAAATATTCAGGTCGGTCGGGCAACCCGTACTGAGCTTGCTTCACATCATCCAAGCTACGGAGTTCTTCGCGATTAAAGCCCATGGAGGTGGCTGCATTCAGATTGGAGTGGGCGTGGAAGTTTTCATTAGCTCCTTGAGAATCATACCAGCCTCGCAGATCGAAGCATTCTTGGATGTCGGGATTGACGTGCATCGTGCTCGACGCAACCATGGAGAGAGACCGTCCTAGAATCGGAGGATTTAATTCGGTTTTGGACGGGTATTAGGATACACTTACCGCCAAAGTCCCCAACTCGTACACCTTTGAATGCGATAACGGCATTTGGTTCGGCGTTATACTGTTCCGCTTGCTTACCCCAGAGTGTCAATCGGACGGCGAACTGGGACTTATCCACTAGGGTCAATTCCCGTTTGGGGATCTGGTACTCATGTCTCAACGGTAGAATTCGAAGAAATGGATGTAAGCGAACATACCTGGCGCTGAGTGGATTTGGAAGTAATCTCGGTGACAGGTGAAAACTCTTTCACAACGCCGATGACGTCTACAAAATGACAGAAGGTCAGCTCTGAAAGGAATGGCAGGAAAACACAGGGTCCAGACCGCATGTAGAATCCTTGGGTGTATCGTTGAGGCCGCTGAGCGGGACGAAATTGAATTTCATAACTGGCAGATTGGTGGTGTCGTGACACTGGAAAGTGGTTAGTTCCGTTTTGCAAATTGGGGGTGTCGCTTTACCTCTTCTATCTCGGTATTCTTCTCCAAACTTAGCTCATAATCGTTACTCAAATTGGAGAATTTCTTCTTGGCCAAATTCACCCGAGCTTTGGAGATGAAGTACACCTTGCCTTCTTCGAGCAAAGGGTACAGATCATCCGCAACCATGTTGAAAGCGGTGGCACGAATTTCTCCCGTTTCGTCCATGAGCGTCACATTGAACAGCTTGCCTTCACCACGTTGGTTGGACCATGTCTTCATCTCCGATTTTTGCGTAACACGGGCTTTGATGGTCCAATTGTTCTGATAGGGACTGAGACCCTCGATAGGATAGACTGACGAGCGTCCTCGTCCAGCTTGAGCTGCTTGCGGACGGGTAATGGCAGGTGCAGGATCCTGAGGAGCCGGAGCAGGTACATTAGGGGTGATGGCTGAGCTAGCGTCAGGAATTGCCTCCTGGCGACTGCCTTGCGCCTCTGCATCGAGATTCTTTGGATCGCCGATTTTCTCGGAGGTTTGGCCAAGGACGCGAAGAGAAAGGACGATGATCAACCTATCAGCAGGGTTAGCCAGGACGTGGAGAAGGGGCTGCAGCCATACTTCTTGTTCTGCACGGTGTTGCACGTCGCTTTTTCGAGGACAGCGACTGTGTGGCGCGTGATTTGGCCGTCGTTGACCATCTGGTTGAGCTGAGTGGCCAACATGGCCTGGATGAAATGGATTCCATCTGAGATGATAATTCGGTATCGGTCGACGGAGGGCGCATTGTTGGACGGGTTGTTAACCTTCTTAATGGAAAGGAACTGGATAGTATGAGACGACTCCAAGACGGAGGAGTCGCCCTGGGAGGCACCCTGGAGCTTTTCACAGCTGCCTGCTGAGAGTTGGAAGGACATGGTCGTGGTTGTTGAATGACGAGAACGAGACGCGCCTGTGACACGACGCGTCTGATATGACTCTTTGTGTCACGCTGTTTTCTTTAATAAACATTACAAATTAGACAAATTAGAAATGCACAAAACTAACACTAGCTAACTACAGCTAACTATGCATTATATCCGATCTATCTATTAAACCAAATGCCAAAGTATGTATAAGTGTCGATTATGCAGAATAGGATAGCAAAATTAATCGATAGCAAGAATTCAACAGCCATCACTTCTTCAACCTCGCACGCAAAGTCGCGTCGCGTCCTGCCTTGAGCAGCACAGACAGCTCGTTTCCGCCCGTCCCCCGCACAGGCCCATTCCCCGCGACTCGGTTCGCCTGCAGCCTATCCAGCATCGCACTCACAGGGCACCCGCCCCGCGAGCCAGGTATTGAGCGCGACATCGTCACGATGTACAGACACGCAATCCGGATGTGGTGGTCCCGCAGCGACTTCAGCGCCATCACAGCGTTGTCGTATGGGTCTCGCAGAGCAGGTGTCGCTTGGGCCAGCTCTCGTATCGACCGCGAGACGCTGAGGAGGTCGAGGTAGTCACGGTGCTTCCCGGGCATATATCGGCGCATCCTTTCCATAAACCCGTGGTCGGCTCGTTTGTTCTCCGACGACGGTGCTGGGTAGCGCCGTTGCTCCAGCTTGTGATCGATGTCGAGAAATATGTCCAAAGCGTGCATAACACTGCTCTGTCCCGCTGAGGGTCCGCTCAGATCGAGATTTTCGGCATCATCGACGCCTTCATAGATCCAGCCTGGACCATCTGGTCCCTTCGCATCGCATCCCTCAAACCACGGTCTGATGTCCCAGTAGAAAACATGGGGGTCGCATGTCGAACGCACGGAGGTGATGATCTCGTTGATGTCCTGGATGACCCCCGTCAACCGCGTCAAGTCTCTCGAAATCTTCGAAATCGAGGTCAGGTCGCTGGCGCTCGGAAGGTTGTTGAAGTCGTCGATAATGCGAAGGATCTCGACTCCGCGTAATTCGGCTTGCGCGGACGCTTGATAGAAATTTTTCTCGTCATCTGTTCCCGAAAATGTGTTGACGAATCGAATGTTCTCTGGTGACAGGGGCATGTCTGGACGAATCGGCTCCCAGTTCCACAACACCGTGTCGGCAAACGTCAAGACAGGCGCCAAGCCTAAGTGACGAGAAACCTGCGTCAACGGAACAGCCAACGATCGCGGCACCCTCACCGGCCCCGACTTCTCGTCCTCGGGACCTGGAGGCATCGAGTGAACATAGAAGCTCACGAGCCACGCCAACACGAAGTGGGCCCTCTGCGACAGTCGGAGGTCGGAGTGAAGGGATTCTGTGCTGAGAGCCGGCCACTTGGGAAGAGTTAGACAGAATAGTATTTCCAGGCTTGCCTCACGCACCGCATCGATTTTGGCCCGCCATGTGTATCCATAGGGGCGCTTTTCCAACGCTTCATCGGATTCATCTTCACCTAAACTCAAGTTTCCGTTGGCGTCACGAAGAGCCTGCTCCCAGATGCCAAAGGCCGAAGGAAGGTTCGGAAGAGGTTCTGGCGGAAAGAAACCGGTGTGCGGGCTAATGTCATAAGCATTGGGGGAGCGTCGTTGGTTGAGGAGTTTGCGGATTTGAACCTTCGAGTGGAAGACGGAGAAGGCCAAACGGAAGAAGTGACTAAAGAAAAGAGGCGGGGATGGGAGAAGGTTGAAGACGTCCATGCCGAAGGGTGGGCCAAGGGAGTAAAACGTGCCCGGGTGGAGGAAGGGGTGTGTGGTTCGGGGGGCTTGGGGGAGAACTTGGACGGGCCTGCAGCCATTCTTATGTTAGTCCCTGTTTATATGGAGATCTGTGGCAAGGCAAGCCACACAGACCATCACCGTTTCGATTCCAAGGCAGACTATATTCGGCCCTGAGCACTTTTCAATATCGGTTCTCCAAAAAGGGGAAAAGGGGGTTCTGAGTAGCTCCGTAAAACTGATTGATTCTTTCACTGAACCGTTATTAGGATCTAAGATCAGTGCACTACGCTAACTGGGGAAAACATTCAACAGCTTCCGGAATACTTCAAAGCAAACTGAGCACATACCGTGACTGCCGCGTAGATTGGGGAGCGGCTCATTTTTTTCNAAAAAAAAAAAGTCGCTCCGCAATTATGCCACCTAGCAGTTCAACGATTTTGAGCGGACATAGACGAGAATGTGTCCTTGTTGGATCCCCCATCAAGTTGGGCGCTATGGTCCATCCGCAGTGCGACTGACAGTCATCAGGGCCACCTGAAGAGGACGTGTGTTTCACCATGAGCTCCATCCGCAGGGAGAAAGAAAAAAAAGAAATTCAATGATATTCAATCTGACTTTTTTAGTCGATAGAGTGGATCATTTCACCCAGTTTGCTCATATATGTCACGATTCCAGGGACGCTGGGTATGAATTTAGATGACCCCAACAGGGCACGCCGCACACTCCTCGTAACATTGGCAACACTGGGAAAAACGCCCAAGCCCTTGGATGCTATCCCCCTGCAGTAAGTATAAGGGTAGCCAGCGAAAATGGATTATGACGAGTATCCATTCCAATCACCAGAAAACACCACGTTTTGATTTTTTCATCACAGCAATGGGGGCCGAGGCACGGAGCTAGTCCAATCTTGTATTAGCGTCAGACGACTAGATGTTTACACGATATGAACGCCCCAGCATCATGGGCGTCTACTGATCATGAATCCATTTCACCCATACAAAGTTTCCGTCCGCGTTGTCGACCAGGGTGCACTTCCGTCGAAGCACCTCTTCCACCTTCTCCCGAACGCCGTTCTTCCCCGGTCGCAACCTTTCGAAGAGTTGCACGATCTCCTCAGCCGTGGCTCCCATCCCGCTTGCGTTCGCATGTGAGCCACGGACAGCTTCTCCGATTTCATCTTCTGTTGGAAGAGCGTATTTAAGATGTCTGGGTCCTGTGACAGGCTCAAACGCCGAAGGAATGTCAAGCTGAGGCAGTCCCTTGAGATACGGTGACTCAGGATCAAAGAACAGGGAAACGGTATCCTTCGACACTTCTGACAAGGTTGAAGGGAACCAGGCAGGTCGAGCACGGCTCTTTTCGACAAGAACAGTATTCACACCAGTTTGGAAATCAGGACTTGCCCCTCTCTAATATATTGCATCAGTGGGGTTGATATCATAGATGAGGAGATAGATCTTACACAAAAGGCACCTGCTATATTCATCTCTTGTTCGAATGCATCGCGAAGGGTCAGCTTCTTTCCCTTTCGGATAGCTGTTAACGCGACTTTGAGGCTGGTGGGACTTCGCTCTTCTAGCTGTGCGAGGGCGCCCGAAGCCCAGGTGCTGATGGATTCTTCTGGATGCTTGCCTAGCTCTGTGAGATCGAAAAGAATCTTTTCAATCTCGTCATGGCGGAATGCAGAGTCTAATGCTGCCCTTGTGGCGCCAATGAAAGACGAGCGTGGTTCATTGGGCTCTCTTTCGGACGAAAGTTCCTCAATGGTCTGGTCGATTAAGGAAAGAGATGGTTGATCTAATTCCGCCAGGCGCTGCAATAGTAAGGGAATCCGTCTTGATGGGATATAATGGGTGGCGAGTCCATGTTCACTGGGGTTACGGCAGTTAGCAAAATCCTACAATGAAATGAGGCTGTACTTACAACACTGCTCTCCCAGTTAGGATATCGCCCGTCAAGCCCAGGTATGTCCCAAGCTCGCCATCGAGGCGAGAAAGATAGTAGGTGCCACCAACGTCAGGACAGTATCCGATCTTGGTTTCTGGCATTGCAAAGACAGTCTTTTCAGTCGCTATTCTGAAAGGCGCCCCGGCTGATAGCCCAACACCGCCGCCCACTGATAACTGGTCAAACATTTCTAATCATTGAAAGATGATGACACAACCCACTTGTAATGCCGTCCAAAATAGCAACATAGGGCTTCTTGAGCGCGGCCAAAATATAATCTAATTCAAACCTGAATTAACCTTTAGCTCGGTGGGAATTTAAATAGATATTTGGAACTCACTCTTGCTTGAAAAAGTCAACAGCCAACGGTCGGGTCTTCTCGTTTGCGGCGTTCTGCACGATAGCTGGACAAAAGGAGATCACAAACGTTAACAACAAGACACTGACCCCAAGAAATGACACCTCACTCGCTACATCGCCCCCGGCACAGAAGGCTCGACCAGAACCGGTGCCAACTATGGTTCCGCACAGGTCGGAACTATTCCATTCCTACAGGGCAAGAGGGAATAATGGTTAAAAGAGGCAACTAATACAGTTTCATCTCCCACCTCAATTTTTGGCCGAAGAAGCTTGAGGGTTGGTTCGTCTAGAGCATTGAGTTTTTGGGGCCTGTTGAGGGTATATGTCCGTAGGGAATTGTTAGACTCAAAAAGCACAGTAGGCTGCCATTGTGTCGCCACCCAGTCAGCCTAGCCAAAGAAGAGGAGCACACGGAAACTTGCCTCAGCGGCGGTGGTCGACATGAAGTGCTGGCCAATTGCCCTGGTGCGCTGAGTCGCGGTATTGAGTGCCCTCCTTGACATGCCCCGGCCTAGTAACCTGAACATGGGTGGAGAAAGGATTCCAGGAGTTGAGTAAGGTGGTGTTGGGAACGGAAAGGATGCGGGCCTCCGAGTTCCTAGGCCGCGTTGAAGCGTCACACATCACGTCGGAGTTTTTGACGCGGTGACCGGTCCTGGGGTTAGGGTTTGTCTGCCTCTCCATGGAACCACCACCTCTCGAATCTCGTATTCGATATTCTGGATCGAATGGCACTGTGAGATACGTCGGGCCTGTTGATAAATCCCAAGGCATATGGCTCGGTGTCGAGTGGGACGACCCCGAACGTGGCAAGCACGACGGCAGTAAGGACGGCAAGCGGTACTTTTCCTGCAGGTACGATGTTGTCGGTCGCCCAATTTCATTTCAAAAAACTAAAAGGAGACAAGATTTTCGCGTGCAGGATCCTTCATTCGGCCATCTCCTAATGTACAAGTTGGAATATCCTTTCTACAAGCCTTATCGGAAAAGTATATCGAGCAGCTTCATGGCGCTGAATCCCAGGAAACGGTCACTCTGGGGTCGTCGCATGGTGCAATTCAGGTCGAAGCAGTCGGACTAGACAAGATCCGAAGTAAATTGTCTCGCTTAGAGCGTCTGAAGGTGGTCAGCCTTGATGGTACGCTTGTTGCCTACCCCGACCCCCAAGGGCGGATCCGAAATACTTGCTCGAGTACGCTTGATTTACGCCCTTGTACTGGATCAGCTACCTTACGCAGTCATCAGGCATCCGAGCACTTGATCTCTCCTTTACCCTTGTGTCTTCTTGGAGTATCATCGCTCAGATTGCCTCCGAACTCCCTTTCCTTCAGCGGCTGTCTTTAAAGTTCGTATTTTACAATCTCCACTCTTCTCGCAAGTTCCTGACGTCCATTTCGATAGCCATAACTATTTGTTGCCGTTCGAAGGGAACGGATCTTCGTTTACCAAGCTGACCGATATTCAGCTCAATGGAACTCGCATGACATGGCAAGAGGCCCATGAAGTTATCTCCTTCATACCTTCGTTACTGTCCTTAGAATTGGGGTACAACAATTTAGCCTCCCTCTCGGCCGAAGGAAACACTCCTCACGCCTCGTTGCAATTACTCAATCTCGACAACAACCAATTTACTGATTGGGTTCATATCGCATCATCTTTATCAGCTATGCTGCCAAGGTGCGTGAATAGTACATGACGCGCCTCTGGCTCGTTAAACATGCACCATGTAGTCTGGAGACAGTTGTATTGTCGTCAAACCAGCTCATGACTATTCCATCGCCCCCTCCCGGTGCCTCTCTCTTGGGTGTCAAAACCCTTTCCTTGCCGTCCAATCCGTTGACGCTCTGGTCGGACTTGGAATCATTGTCGCAGTGGTGCCCAGCGCTCGAGAATATCTCCGTGCAAGATATACCTCTCTGTGGCAAGTCGCATCGATTCAACTCAAAAAACTCGAATGCCTGATGAGGTGCTACGTTAACTTATTAGCGCAATCGCAGTTCAGGTCTCTCGTCATTGCTCGTTTTCCGCAGTTGACGAGGTTAGACGGCACAACGGTTAGCTTCCACTAGCGTTGGGTCGACAATATACTTAACACCGTTTAGATCTCTGAACGGGAACGTCGTGACTCCGAAATGCTATACCTGACCCAGCTGACTCGCGAAGGCGTCACCAGTTCCGTGTCAAGCGCAAAACCCTTCCGATGGGACGAATTATGCCAAAGTAGGTGTTTGTGTGTACATATCAAAGACCACCAACCCTAACAAGGAGCAAGAGCACGGACCACAGCAGGAGGAACCGAAACCCAAGGACGAGAAGCTTAGTTCTCAAC
Organism: Candolleomyces aberdarensis; assembly: GCA_004126415.1. Classification (NCBI taxonomy): domain Eukaryota; kingdom Fungi; phylum Basidiomycota; class Agaricomycetes; order Agaricales; family Psathyrellaceae; genus Candolleomyces; species Candolleomyces aberdarensis. Next base: position 75,215 of record SDEE01000075.1, read on the forward strand.
TCATCAGTAAGGGTCTCGATGAAATGGTACTCGACCATATCCTCACACCAATATTGCTACAGCAATTTTGTTAGGTGCAGCGAAAAGTCCCCCGGTTGGCAGGACGGTGGATATAATTGAACAAGCACCATTCAGTGTTCTGCCCACCATGGTTCTTCGCAGCTTAAGGAACAAAATCAGAAAGAACGCTGGGAAAAGTCGTGGAACTATCAAACTTTGGATCGAAATGCGTGACAATGCTTGGGTGGAATTGGGACAAGAAGATGACTCAAATACATTGGATTGGATCGGCCTCGAAAACGATTCCCATATTATTTACCATATATCGTAAAACATAGCAATTAGAATCTAACAGGAAGGGGAAATGTAACTCTCACCATGAACAGGCAAACTTACCTTACCATACCAAAGAATCTGTGCAGCCGCAAACCGAGGACGCGAGGCTTCAACCTGGGACAACGTTGCACCCACCAACCTCCGATACGTTTGGGCCACCACGACTGGGGCTTTGGAGTTACCTGTTCCGACGGATGCAGTGGACCGCAATGAACAGCTTTCGAACCTCGGGCGGGACACGATGAGAACCAGACTAAGGGGCCTGAACGGAACATTGAGCGTAGAGAATACACGACGAGCGAAAACCGTATGGGAAGGAGCAATTCGGATAGCGTTGGTCAACAAGATCGATCTGGTAAGGACGTCGCTGGCCTCAAGAGGTATATGAATTAACGGGCCCAACCTGCGTCACCGTTGGAATGCCTGGCTGATCGGTCATCATAACGATCGTCCTTGTCGTCCCGTCGACGGTCCTCCCGCTTGCGCTCAGGTTCTTCACGGCGACGCTCTCTGTCCGCATAGTAGTCATCGGGCCTACGATCCTCGTAGCCACGACGAAACTCGTCAACGACAGGCCTGCGGTCATCATCACGCCTTGGAGCCGGGGAGCGAGGGCGACGTCCATCTTCACGGCGAGGAGACCTGGATCGTTCGCGACGGTAGCGGTCATCCCTGGGCCGCTCGTCTCTGTAGCGATCTTCTCGCCGATCATCGCGACGATAGTTATCCGGCCCACCGCGCTGTTAGAAAGGGGTGTCAGTCCTGCACGCCTGGGAGCACGAAAAACCTTACATTTTCATCAAGTTCGACACGAACGACCTTGCCACGTAAGTCCTTCCCGTCAAGATCCCTGATAGCGCGCTCGGCGTCCTCTCTAGACAAGTATTCCAAGATTCTGAGGAGGTGTAAGCGAGCTGGAAGCTTGAAACAAATCAAAACGCACCCTTGACCGGCGTTGTCGCGGTCAACATCCGCAAAGGAGACACTGCCCGCATCGCGTCCGAAATCCTTCAGGTCCTATTGGGGAGCAGGGACGTTGTGTCAGGTCGGTCCTCCCATGTAAACATATCGAACAATTGTGGGCACGTGGTAAGGCCAGCCATCCAAAACCAATGCGATAACGGGTATATAGCCTCGCCAAGGACAGCGGTCGAGTTGCCAGGTGCAATCACGAAACCTTCCACAGGGATCCACAGCGATGAAGAACGACCGGTCGACCAAATTCGCATACCTGCCAGCTCGTGTCACGAGAGATTCCCGAAACAATGATTCGATGCCCAGGGGGTCGACGGGAGCGAGGAGCACTTATATAAATGTCAGTTTCGTCGTAAACGAAGATTGAGATGAGCGCATACACTTCACGGCGTGGCCTTGATTCTTTTGCAAATTCAACCACGATGCTGGGAAATTAACGGTTATATATAGAGGGCAGCCAATATGCAAGGGGCATTTACTTGGTTCCCATGAAAGGCTTCCCGTTGAAGTTGTGCAAAGCGTCTTCGGCGTCCTGGTGACCTGATTGAGCACTACAGCTTCACGCGACCATCGCAGAACCGACCTTGTAGCTTTCAAACTCAACGAAACCGAAGCCTAGTCAAGAACCAGATATTAAACCATGGGCGAGCAATAAATCGAAGCGAATTACCTGTCATAACGCGACAATCGACGATGCGACCATAACCGTCGAAAAACTTGGAAACGTCCTCGGTGCGAACGTCGGGTGGGAGTCCTGGACGCTGTTACGATAGAGGGGACTACAGACTCGCAAAACACTCACTGCCGAGATAGAGACGCCTGGACATGATGGTGGTTGAAGAGAGAAGGAGGTCTGCTGAGTTTCAATTACGAGGAAGTTCAATACATTCATTCTCACGTGCACGGACCACTGGCGATTGATCAAATCGCACGAGCGATGGGCGGCTTTTACAAAGTCGACTAGCATTAGGACAGAGGATACATAATAAGCAAGGAATAGGCGACATGTACAGGAAGAACAAGAGACAGGGGCCCAGGGACCGGGAAACTAGTGCTGGGACCAGTTGATTGTGTTGATGTCAATACCCTCCTGGACCATTTCCCAAAGAGGACTGCAGACGAGGTCAGCTGAAATCGCAGCGTGGAACACAGGAACCCACCTCATTTCTCGCAGCCGGTGCACCACTCTCACAATATTCTTCACCACAAAATCTATTTCAGCCTCTGTTGTGAACCTCCCAATGCCGAAGCGAAGCGATGAGTGAGCCATGTCCTCAGCAGCACCTGCACGCCAAGAAGCATGAGTATCTAGCAAGAGCTCAGGATCAGACAACGTACCAAGAGCTCTCAACACGTAGGAAGGTTCCAAAGACGCAGAGGTGCATGCACTACCCGACGAAAGCGCGATGTCCTGCAGATTGTCAATACCTCGGACAATCCTCGATGCTGCAGTACAGTCGTGCTCACCTTCAAAGCCATCAGAAGACTCTCGCCCTCAACATAGGCAAAACTGAGATTAACACATCCAGGGTAGCCATCTACATCCCCGTTTCGTACAACGTGTTCCACTTGCGCATTGATACTGTTGATGAGTCGTTCGGACAATTGCTTGACGCGGGCATGGTCGCGCTGGGGAAGTAGATGTCAGTAAAATTCAAACGAACACGGACACTCGGGAAGAATGTCATCAGTACCCCTGCACAATTCTCATGGCAGAACCGCAGAGAGCCAGTAAATGGCAAGAAGCGTTCAGCTCGCGGAAGGACGTCCGTCCAGTGCATACTTCATCATGTGAGGAGAGACGGAATGCTACTCACCGCCATTTCCTTCTGTGCAATCCGGGCAGCTTCTCCCAGTCCAACGACCAATGCGGTTGGCAAAGTTCCACTGCGCAACCCACGCTCCTGGCCTCCACCGCTAAGAATAGGTTCTATTCTTACCCTCGGTCTCCGTCGAACGTAAGCAGCACCGACACCTTTAGGCCCATAGAGCTTGTGACCAGAGATGCTCATGAGATCGATGTTCATTTCGTTCACGTCCAATGGGATTTTTCCAACAGCTTGTGCGGCATCGGTGTGGAAATACACCCCGCGATGTTTTCGAACAATGGCACCAATTTCCTTCAAAGGCTGAATAACACCCGTCTCGTTGTTCACGGCCATAATGGAGACCAAGGAAGTGTCAGGTCGAATGGCAGCTTCGAGCTCCGCAAGGTCGATAACACCGTTTTTCTGTACAGGGAGATAGGTAATGTCGAAACCTTCCTCGCTCAATTTTCTGCACGAGTCCAGAACGCATTTATGTTCCTAAACTACGGTGAGCACTTGGAAGTAATTCAGAAAGAAATCCACATACTGTCTGGGTCGTGATAACGTGCTTCTTCTTCTCTTTGTGGAACCGGGCTATCCCTTTGATTGCCATGTTATTGGTCTCCGTTGCGCCTGAAGTGAAAACGACGTCCTTGGTGTCGGCACCAATGATATCTGCTACGTTCTTTGAAATAAAAGATAAGAATCGTGTCCCCCACATTACAACAACACTCCCGACCTTTCTTGCCTCTTCAACGGCTTTTTCGGCTTCCCATCCATATGCGTGCGTACGACTGTGAGGATTGCCATACTGATCAGTCAGATAGGGGAGCATAGCGTCCAACACCCGAGGGTCGACGGGGGTCGTTGCCTTGAAAAAATGTGAGTAAACCTCTCAAACCAGAGCAAGCCGACATACCTGCAGATCGAGATAGATAGGCCGCACTTGTTCGGTGACGGAACCGTCGCGCTGGGGAGCCTCCAATTTGAAGCCCAGCATATCTTGAAGATGGTCAGCCCACTGAGAATATCCAGTTAAAAGATGCAGTACCAGGCCGTGGCACAAAGTGGGTCTCTTCCTGATACGTCGAAGGTACATCGACGACACTTGCTCTGTCGGCACCTGACGGCTGAACGAACCCCCTGCGAGGTGCGCAGAGGGTCCTAGCAATACTGCTACGCCTGGCTACACTGCGAGAGACCCTTGAGAGCATGGTTGTGGTAGGAGGAGAACACAGAACACGGCGTAAGGTCTGCTGACAAGAGTCGGAGAGCACAATTCATTCGGCGCAGCGATGACGACCCGGCACGGCCTCGGAACTACAGGATCACGTGGACTTGTTTTTATGCACCCGAACTTAGTGAAGGCGCGCGCTTCCTTGAGGTGAAATGGAAGAGCTTCAAGATATTCATTACAAGCAACATAATCTGCATAACACGCGGGAATTTTTACGATGATGCTACCGTTCTACAGAGACCCTCATAGCAAGCCAACGAAATATTTAAAGAGTCGGGCTGGCGTTCTGGACCAAGGCGACGAAGTACTCCTGGAACCATGTACCGGCTTCAGGGGCGGGCTTGTGGGCAGATCTGTTAAAGGCATTAGACCTTCATTCATCCAAAGGCAAGGGAGATCACTTACGCAACACCGCAGTGGGTATCGTATCGAGGAGCAGAGGTGTTTGAAGTACCATCAGCCTCACCTCCGGGCTTCACCCAGACAATGGCATCAATGAGCGAAGAGCCAGTGCTGAGAGTTGGGCGCATGCCGAAGCCAGCTCCCCTAACGTTACACCATTCACCCCACTCATTTCGGATGTTCTGACGACCCGATCGGCCCTGGTCGACGATGAACTGAGCGTTCCAGCCATTCTGGCGGAGAACAGGTGAAATAGCCTATGGAAGCAAATGTCAGAACTGGAAAATCACAGAGATACGAACGCTTTACATTAATGTACTTCAATTCGTCGGTGTTCTGGTTTCCTTGGGTGACAGGGTCAGGCGACGAGGCACCTGGAGAACTGTTAAGAGTCTGGCAACACTTAGAATGTAGAGAACCACGTACTGAGGGCATTGTAGTTGGCGACGTTGGTGGCAAGGCCCTTGATGAAGGGGGAAGACCCGGCGCTCTTGTAAATATCGGCGTAGAGACGGGCGGCGGGTGTCAAGTTGGCGTTCCATCCGAGCCAACCAGCATGGCCGGCATCGATGTACGAGTAAACACCGACAGCGGAAAGTTTCTGGAGGGCATAGACAACACCTTCCTGTAATCGGGACCATTTAGTTTTGCATTGACTTGCAGATTTTTTACACGGACCTTGTATGCCTTCTCTGCACCCCTGCACTTCGCGACGTCCATGTTAGTCACCATGTTCGCAAGGGAATCGGGCTCAATGACGGCAATGACACGGACGTCAGGGTATTCTGGAAGTTTCTTTCAGTAAGACTCCCTCAAAGTCAGGAAAAATTGGCCACTCACTCCTGACCTCAGCGACGAGCTGGTCAACGTATCTTCGGTAGTTAGCTTCACCGCCATTTGCGATGGCAAACTCTCCATTGGAAGCGTAAGCGGCGCAGTCACGGTCGGGAAGGTCGTACACGACGATCTGGACGATGTACTTCTTTCCTTCGGCCTTACCCTTGCGGTCAGCGTCGGCGAGGTATGTTCCCAGGTCACCAGTCTTGGCAATGACGTCGAACCAGACGAAGGTTGGGATATCTTTGACCTTCAATGCCCTCGCCTTGAGCGAAGCGTCAGAGATTTGAGCAGCAGCATCGTCAACTTCCTTGGCGTAGTAGGGGCTGAGGTAAATCTGCAAAGTATTTAGTTAATTCGACCGACACAGGAAGAATTCTCCCCACCTCATATCCAGTGTATGGGTTACCACTGACAGCCGTTGGGACACCTGTGCTGGTGGGAACGGTGGTCGTGCCAGGTTGAGTCACAGTGGGGGTCGTGACAGGAGTCGTGCTAGGGACGGTTGGGGTGCTGACGGTCGTGGTAGGAGCACCGCTTCCGGGACTGCAACATGCTTAGTATATCATGAGAACAGGCCAAGAGTAGGCTTACAGGCACTGGGAGTAGAACTCGTTCAGCTTCGTGCAAACTGCTCCGGAGACGCAAGTAGTGTCACCGCCTAATGAAGGTTGCTAGTCGTCAGTGTCTGCGAAAAAGAAGAGCTCGAAACCGACATACTGTAACCGGTACCACCGCACTGGGCGTATATAGGTTGAGCGGCCCTTACGAGGGGCAACAAGAAGACAAGCGCCGACAAGGACTGGATCTTCAGCATCTTGGATGGAGGTGAGTGCACACCGGAACCAACTCAAAATCCAGCCTTATATACATTGGAATTAGAGGGTCCGTCTGCACCCTTCAATCCGGTGTTGCACCGAATGGCCACAGAACGGAAAGACGTCGGGAAAGCTCAACTTGTTCAAATCTGGAAGCAAACCTCGTCGACCGAGAGACAACGGAGCGTATAAGGCCTGCGACCTCCGGCTCAACGTCGGATTCTGTGGGGCAGTTCAAATGGTCATGCAAGATCGACATCTGGATTGAGTACTAAATATCGAAACAGAGAGTCACACACGCACGCTAAACCATATATTAAGGTAGTTTCTTTCGTAGTTCGGCCATAGTTCCAAAGGTCAGGAGGCATACATGGATCAAATGGGCTGCAGATCAACGTGAGGGCGCTGGGACTGGGAAAGTGTCCCATTCAGAAGCTGAGAACTTCGGCAAGGGTTCTGTCCCATGACCTCGGGGGTTGTTGACAAGGTCCAAGTATTCCACGACATCCACCTCCTCTTTCTAAGACCGTCGGCAACAACGATCATGACTGGGCTTCGACGATGGTGCATGGAACACATCCTCAAAAGTTAGAAAAGACAACAAACCGAGAATTAGCCGCTAGTGTATTCCAGTTCGAAGTAGGAGTAGAGGACATGCGGCAAAACTGGAACAGAATTATGGGTATTCGCAATCGTGAAGGCGGTAATTTGGGACTTGCAGGAAGCAGAAGAAGTTGATTATCCTGGCATTGAATCGCAGCACGTCAATAAATGGCAAGAGACGATTCTCAGGCCGAGAGGCTTGGACAGCGACTACGCTCACATCTACCGGTACTAAACCGACGAAGTTCCCGAGAATGGAATCAGCATAAGTACGTACGCGCACTGCGTGACCATTCATGTGGAAAACTGGAGCCAGTGGGTCCTTCATGTGGACCCGATGCGAGTAAAATTAGATTCAAGAAGGTTCGGTACAAATGTCGCGTCCTATTATCGTCGCTTGCTGGCACTCGGGGGAGGGGGAAGGAAAGGTAACGCGCCACCTCCCGCTCCTGTGACATTGGAGTCTGAATTTCCGAGTAAATTGGAAGAACTCGATTCCTTGCTCCGACCTGGGATCGAAATTGAAAACGTCTGGCCTTCTTTCAAGGTGTAGTCTTTCTTTGGTCCAGCAGGTGCTTTAGCTTCCGGTTCTTCACTCTCAGCAGAAGCATTCAGGGCAGCGCGGTGCCGCCTGGTCGAACCAATTGGGTACGTGATTGACTACTCGGAGATGTGGGGAACACTTACTTGGTATAATCTTGAAGGGCAACGTCTAGAATAGGTGAATCAGAAGAAACATACAACGTCTGCAATCCTTGTACTTACTGAAATCGAAGCTGTCTGCCCTTTCCGCAAATCCCATGCCAATGTAGGCCTTCTTGCCTTCATCTTCGACTCGGACGACAAAGTAACGAGAGGAATCCAGAACTGCTTCGACAGAGGGTCGAGTGGGATCATACCCTGTCTTGGCGAATACTGGTGACAGTCAGATTGTGGCCAGAGGAGTGAGATTAACTGTTATCATACGTTCACCTGCGCCAACATTCAAGTCAGCTCTAACACTCTCGGTGCATGAGCGGACTCACCAGTAGTGGCGTCCTCAAACACCAACGTCACTCCTTTCGAGTTCTCTAGAACTTTCAGTCGGCCTTTCCATAGAGGCGCTGCGAGGTCACCCCAGTCATTCGCGCGATGACCTTCGTTCTTGTTGAGCGGTGGGATTCGGTACACTGCATCGAAGTAAGCAGATGCTGAAGGCTCAAGGCGATGTATAGACCTGATATTTCGCGAGCAATATAGAGGATAGATTCGATATCGTCGTCCATGATGATGGTTTAGGAATAGGAATACTGTGGCGGCAACTGATTGGAGGTGCCCGTGCCCTTTTGTTTGTACAGAGTCTTCCTCTCACTTCCATCATGGTGAACGCGCCCCCAACACCTCCTCCGCTCTCAACCACAGAACTTCAAGATGCGGCGAGGGCGTCTTCCAGCCAAAACACCACCGAAACTCAATCTAATGCGCCAGACGTGTATCAGCTACGATTCCCTGCTATATTGGACGCAGTCTCTCGCAGCGACTATCGTGCGGTGGCTCGTATCGCAGAAGAGATCGACTTGACTGTGAGACAACCTCTCAACGTTGAACCAACTATGCAATATCTGATTTAAGAGTGCAGGCCGTTGGAGACCACCAGACCAGTAGATTGCTGATAATTGCTCCCCTTGTGCTGGCCTATCTGATTGAGGACCAGATGTGGGATTTCTACCAGTTGAGATCTATACCTTACTGAACCGCATCAATAGACCCCCAGCTCGTTATGCCCTTGCTCGACTTCCGGACATCCATGCAAGCTTACCCCTTAGCAAGTTGCTGGCTGGTCTAGTGAACGTGACCCTCAACCGCGTACACCCCCAAGTCTATGCCACAGCCACGTCCCTCGTCGAGCTCGTCTCCCAACCAGATTTTTTCCACCAAGAACTCGCCTTGGTCCTCACCAAATTGGCGACAGTTTTCATGGGTTCGTGCTCCTGTGTCTTCAACGGGTCGAAGGTGGACTGACTGAAACACGCTGCTTAGATCGCTTCCGTTTGAGAACATTCGAGCTTCTTTCCAAGGCGTACAGCTCTTTGCCTTTGACCTTAGCGGAGAGCTATCTTGGGGTGTCTGGATCGCTTATCTTGGAAGGTTGGCAGACGCTTAAAGATGATGATAGAGACGCTAAAGAACTTTTGCAGAGGCAGGCAAAAACGGTTGGACCTACGATGCCAGCAGTCAAATCCTTAAGCCAAAGGCAAGGGCCAAGGCGGAGATAAACTTCAAGGGTTCGTTCCTTCCTACATTTACCCACTCAATATATCTGATTCCATGTCTATGCAGGCTCTTCGTCCTTGTCCACCTTCGACTTCGTCACGGACAGTGTCGGGCGATTGGAAGCGTAATAATTAGCATTTTCCCCAGGGACTAAGATTCGCCACGATATTCGTTGCACTATGTAGTAAAGTAAAGCTAATGTTAGCCCGGAAGAGCCCCAAGTTTTGTAGTCTCTCCATTTCTCTCATGCGACCTCGATRTTAAGCGCCCGAGCATCACGTGATATATTTGTGCTTAAATGGGTGATCGCGTCCCTGACGCGACTTGATCTTGAACCAATCCCAGGCTGTGCCCTGCATCGTAGTAAACTCAGAATCTAGGCATCTTTTATTGGATAGTATGTTTATTTTTGCTCTATTTCTGAAGCATGCGAGTCGTTTTGCCGGCCGCTAACTTCAGACTCTGCTGGTATCCTCTGATTCTGCAGGTCCTCATGACGCAAGAGTCAACCTCTGAAGAAGGGGCACGCGCTCCAGTTGCAGGAAGCTCTAGCATGGCTACTGTAGGCCCTGAACGACGTTTTTTATTCCCATGACCTCCCTTACCGTAAATCCAGGAAACTCTAGATGCCGACACTACCGCGGATCGTTGGGTCGACCTTCAGTTTACCTGGGCTGGAAAGGCTTTCAAGCTTACCATAGCAGACTCAGATAGGTCGGTGCTCTCCCTTCATCGGCGCTCATTAGGTAGATTGACTCTTTCTGCAGGGTGTTCGACTTGAAAACGAGTCTCCGTGATCTGACAAAGGTCCCTATCGAAAGACAGAAGATTCTCGGACTCGTTAAAGGAAAGCTACCTCCTGATCAGGCTCGAGTGTGAGCGGACATCCACTGCATGACGACTGCCTGTCTTACCTTTCTGCTCAGAGCAGACCTAGGGTTGACCCCGGGAAAGAAATTCTCTCTCATTGGCACTCCCGAAGGCGATGAGATCAAAGATCCATCCAGTCAGTATTTGAATCGAGGTTTTTGAGCCAACTGATACTGATACTCATGGCACTGTTAGAACTCGAGAGCCTACCGGATGTGGTCAACGACCTAGACGTGGACTTTACTGAGAATATGGCAGCTAGTAACCGCTATCAGCACGATGCCAGGAACATCCGTAAAGTGAAGGAGATGACGGCAAAACTCAACGTCAACATCATAACTCCCCTTCGACCTGGGAAGAGGCTTCTCGTCCTCGACATCGACTATAGTCAGTGTTTGAGCATAGGGCTGAGTTCGTAGACTGATCGCACAAACACAGCCATTCTCGACACGAAGCCACTAACGTCTGGAAGTCTCCCTCCGAGTGAATGCGCCCGGCCTTATCTTCACGAGTTCCTCGAAGCAATATACCCATACTATGACAGTTCGTAGCTCTTTCGGTTTCGTTCCTATATCACAACTCATGTCATCTTTCTAGTTTGCATCTGGTCAGCGCACTGCACACTTTGCTCATGATCTCACGGCCGAGCGCTGACGCCGTGCTCTAGGTCACAAACCAGTTGGATATGGTTGGAAACGAAATTGGTGGAGTTGGGCATGATCGGATCTGACAAGAATTATCATGTCAGTCCTCCTCCATTGTTTGCTGTGCGTGTGCGTCGCTCATGCCTTCAGTACAGATCTCTTTCGGTAAAGCTCCTTCTTACTCAGCAAGGAAATCTTCCAAGTCCTAAGATTGTTCGCCCTAGTTTTAGATAAAACCTCAATGTTCACGGTGTTCACAGAGCGTGAAGGAAAACCTTGGCAACACTCTGTCAAGGCACTCCAGATCATTTGGAATCATTTCCCTGAGTAGTGAGTTCAGCTCTCTCTGTGGTTAGGCTGGTCACCCTGATATGGAGGAATTTCAGTAATGCGAGCAATACTGTTCACGTTGACGATCTGGTGTCGTATCTTCTTGCTTGTAGACTTCCCAGCTTTCTTAATGCTTGTGTAGAGCCGCAACTTTGCTTTGAATCCCAAGGAAGGGATCAAGATCCATGCATTCAAAAATGCCCACACCTCAGAAGCCATGGCCGACCGAGAACTCGAGAAGCTCACCCGATACCTGTTACACATAACGAGCTTTGACGATTTTCGAACGATAGCCCACAAGGTACGCGATTATCATGGCACTCGTATATGTCCACTGACCTTCTCTTCATGCTTAGGAATGGAAAAGTGTCGCCAAGAAATTGTCTCGCCCATAGGGCAAGGTAGAGAGAGATCCGACGGGAAAGCATCGTTTGCTCATCAAGGTGAATAACTCCTGGTGTGCGGATCACAAGGCTTGTGTGTACATATATATGTAGTGTCACAGGACACCCTTTTGTCATCGTTAAGGCTTTTTTTGAATTTCGATTTGCAATTTATGGATCGTAGTAAGTTCATTGGCTCGAACCTCCCTGTTGGTTAGTAATTTCATGGTACTATTTGTGGACTTCTACACCATCCTCTGTTGACTTATTCCTCCGTTGGCTCAATTATCGCCCCTCGATGATTTTGACATACCTAATAGTATGTATTGAGCTTGAAAGTTGAAACGACCTTATCGCAAACGCCGACCTTAGTTCCGTCGCCGATCCGTTTCAGTGCTTGTTGATGACATCAAGGCTACGAGTGTGTGAGCTCAACTGACGGATTTTATCACAGGCACTGCTGCTGGGCCGCACAGGAGTCCTCAGGCTTTAAATGCCACCACTACCGGTAAAATGGAGGTCGTTTATCCGTTTCGCATTTGCTCCTGGGTGCTGTCTTGCTCCTCTCTCTGCCACGTATCTCCCCAACGGACGCGCTGCCTGCCAAAGGGCTTCTCTGACAACAATGTCTGCCTCCGCCACAAATCCGACAGTCGCGCCTAAACCGGTGCCAATACCACGACCTTCTGCAAGCCTGGTCATAATAAACCAGCGAAATGAGATACTGCTCGTCGAAAGAAACCCGAAATCTAGCGCCTTTGGTGGAATGCATGTTCGTATCTCTCGGGCAGCAAACCGTGGCTTGCTCATGAACTGGAACTCTAGGTCTTCCCCGGAGGCAATTTCGACAAGAAGCAAGACTCGTCGCTTGCCATCACTGCTATTCGCGAGACCTTCGAAGAGTCAGGCTTACTCTTGGCCTCTTCATCTGCGGACAGCTCGGTAATGAATCCGACTGCGACTGTGTCGGAGAAGGTTTTGGACGAGGAACGGTTTGCGATACATCAGCAGCAAAAGCTGTTCCAAGATTTCCTGTCGGAGCACAACCTCAGGCCAGATGTCGCTGCGCTTATGCCCTTCACCGAGTGGATAACCCCTGTTGGCCCTCCCAAGTGAGATACCTAGCTTATCTCCGTTATGATCGATCTCTGCTCACAATGTAAACCGTTCGTTTCGTATACAGGCGATTCCGAACTCAGTTCTTTGTAACTTTCCTTACGCCGTCCCCGTCGTCGGGTTTCTCCTCAGGAAAGAAGCAAGAAAGGCTCCCAACTCCAGGTACTGTATGATCGATGTGGGGCTGATTTTCAGATACTAACCTATGCATCCTATTTTTATTGTTTGGCGCAGATGGTGGGCAGGAAGTGATTGCAGCCCGCTTCATCCACCCCGCTGAAGCTCTGGAAGAACATAAAGCACAAAAGATGAGCTTTATGCCACCGCAATTCTACATTCTGAGCACTCTCGCGGAAATCCTGAAGGGGTCGGTTAACACCGCAGAGCAACGTGAGCAAGTCGAGGCTCTCTCGGGAGGTGCTTTTGGCAAGCTGGTGATCAACCCTCTGGCTATCGGCAAAGATGATACCGGTCGCCAGATCTTGGCATACGAGGGTGATGAGGGAAGAGGAGGTCCAAAGGGGAGACTACATCGTGCAATGGTGCAGTTTGGGAAAGGGGTAAACAGTTTGTCGCCTATGGGGAATTAGTGCTGACTTTCTGCTTCTCCACAGACCGTTGCGCAGATAACTTTGGTTCGGAACTTCGACATTTTCAAGGACATAGAACCTGCTACTTTCAACACGCCTTCTTCCAAACTCTAACGATAAATGCTCCCGGACGCTTGTAGCGACAGGTGCGGGTGATCATGGGGTCATCGAGTCCGTTTCAAACGACCCCGCATAAGACTTGGAAGACCACGGGATCTAGCATCTCAATAGGCGTGCGATAGGCATATTATCGACGGTCGCCATCGATGCGCATCTAGATGCGATATACGTTATAAGATGCATAAACATTAATGTATTCAGTATATTATTAGGGATAAACGAGTGGATCTAGTTGGTAGTGGCAAAGAACAGATTTATAGCTACAGAGGGGTGTTCAAGAAGACAACAAAAACTATGCTACAGTGGGCAGGTCTCGTGGGCAGTGGGCAGACCAGATTAAATGAGAGAATGAGTCGAAATAAGTGAATGGGGATAAGTAACGACGATAATGTTGAGGAAGAAAGTGGGAATCAGCTGTGCATCTATCGAACGTCTAGTTGTAGAATTGGTAGTCGTATTGAACCTCCGAGCCCCAGAAAGATGGGTCGCAAGCACCAACATCGACCTCACCAGTTCCTCCAAGGCGCAGAGGGCGAACATCGGTGGTAGTCGCCGCGTTCCAAGTTGGTAGGCCAGCCGCGTTCGGGTTACCATTGTTGAGGAATGCCTTGTATTGTTGCTGAATCTGCGAGGTAAGAGCACTTTGTTCCTCGGTTGGGTTGACAACGGTCCCGAACTGTGGCACAAGAGAAAGACACCGTGAGGAAAAATACAAAACCATGAGTAAATAGAAAGACATACCACAATCTGGATATCATCTTGGTGGCAGACGACGCCGTTTTGAGTGCACCTTGGGACATCCTCGTTGCCAGGGTAGGTGGCACCGAGCACGAATTGACCAACAAAAGCGTTACCGCCAGCCTGAGCCCATGCCCTTGAGAAAGTCCAGCCCGAGCACTTCCACAAATAATCAGTGCCGAGTTTCTCAAGTTGGAATCGGCCATCGACCTTCCCGTCGACTATCGATCCGGGGGCAGGGGTGTAGAATGGTGAATCCAGGATAACAGGGGTCCTCTGATTTCCGAAAGTAAGTCCGGTGAAAAAAGGGAAAGCTCCCTCGTCCAGAAGAGGTGGGAACGATTTGAAAATGGCCCAGGCGGCCTCGTTTTCAACGGAAGTCACAAGGAGGGGTTTGTTGATTGAAGGGAAGGGTGCGGTGGTGTCGAATGGAGTGGTAATAAAAGTTCCATCGAGGACTGGGCGAATCGGTTGTCCGGTACCCGCAGCGGCATTGGTGTTCACTGCGTTATCATACGTGGCTGACTGTGCTGAAAGAATGGCGCTGAGGGACAAGCCATTCTGGCAAGAGGCAGAGCTACATCCGACTCTGGTCTTGAAGTCATTGGCAATGATTTGGTGAGTGGCAGGGCGAAGGTGTCCAAAGTTGATGGGGTCCGAATGCAAGATTACTGAACGGAAAAGAGAACTGGCGGAAGGCGCAGAGAGGACGGCACGAATCATGCTGGCACCAGCGCTCTGGCCGGCAAGAGTCACTTTGGAAGCACTTCCACCAAATGATGGCGCGACACGCTTGACGAATTCCAAGGCATTGACAACATCCTTGACTGCGAGGTTCGTATTCCCACTGGGGGCCAAAAACCCGAGCTAGTAACAGGTAAGTGACGGGGTTCCAATGACACAACGCGAAAGGCAACTTACAGCGCCAAGACGATATTGAGGGACAGCGACGATGGAGTTTGTAGCCAGGGCAAGCTTGGAACCGTCGATACCTGTAGAAGTGGCAGAGCCTACGACGAAAGAGCCCCCGTGGATCCTTGAAGGAAAAAAGGCTGAGCACATCGCACATAAATGATATGCAGCAAAAACACTTACCATACTAGGACAGGCGCGTTGCTCGTCAGCGGATTCAGAGAAGGTGGTACATAGAGCACCATCGAAAGACAGTCTTCGGAGTAGGTCGATGAGCTGACGTCGTTCTGAGGGCAAGCCAAAGGCAGGGCGGACACGTTATTTGAGCCATTGCTGGTGAGAGGGCGTTAATCCTAAAACTTGCAGAAGCGAGTGCAGAAAACTTACGGAAGCTCCCAAGAGTTGACCAGAGTAGATGGGGCCCAGCGCGCCGCACTTGCGTATCTGACTGGGTAACGGTGGGCACCATCTGGGTCGAGGACACCACTAGCAGTGCCGAGGGGGGTAACCCGGGAGAGAGCGTTAAGACCACCCTCGGGGCAAAGGAACTTTTCCACAAAGGAGAGCTGGCACAAGATCTTCTTGGGGTCGATCTTTGGAATCCTAAGGCCAATGGGTGCTGCAGAGACGGACGAGAGGAGGAGAGCCTGGAGTAAAAGAGGGACTAGAAGAGCGGACAACATGGTGGAGAGGAGAAGAGGAGAAGAAGGCCAGGACCTGGAGAAGGAGGAAACGAGCAATGCGAATCATTTATAGCAGTCATGGACACGGCCAAGAAACGACGAGTTGACATTTTTCTGACAGACAACGCGAACCTAGCTGGGAAATCTCCCTCATTAGGACCATCGCCGCCCAAATCTGGACCAAAGGCGCGTGTTATCGCCGTCAAATGTCCGTGCCATGTATGTCTTCTGATGATCTCCTCTGGTTGTATTTTCTACCTCCATCTAGACGCCGCCTTGTCTTTTCCAATTACAAGGCTGCCCGCTCTCATCAGGCGCAGCGAATCTTCATGTAATCCTGGACGTACCTCATGATAGGAACCCAGGCACAGTGTTTGCCACTGTGATTTCATGATGATATCTGGAGAGAGTGCTTCTCATCCGTGCATCGGGAGGCGAAGCACACAGTTTCACGCTCATGTTGAATTCTGACGCAGATCTAGATGTTCTCGGATACCGAGCGAGTCAGCGTTCAGTTTGCGTTCAAGGGGCCGGATCCCTCATATTCGATATTTCCTACATGTTACGACAAATTTGATTGATGAGAGCAGGTAACTCAATGGTACCTGCGGCGCTGGGTTATGTTATGACAGGAAAAAATTGAACGAGGAACAATTTACGGGGAAGCGGCAAGGAAGCGGGAAGGTGCGGCGTGGGGGATGTTTGGATGCATCGGTTTTGCCAAACAAATACGGCGCGTCTGAACGTCATTCAGTGCTGGTTCAACGATATTCCGCTCGCCCGTCCGATGGCAAGTTCCAACGGTTCTGTGAAAATGTAAGTACGTTCCTCTTTCTTCTCCTTCGTGTTTAACTTGCTCTCAATAGCCTTACAGTCGGTTCTGCTGTCGGCTCAATTCGTGAACTTTTCGCAAAAGTCAAGGCAATCGACGCGAAACATGGCAAATTCGACCTGTTGCTGTGTGCCGGCGACTTCTTTGGACCTCTCACGGAGGATGACTCTGTAGATGACGAAGTCTCTCAACTGCTAGAAGGGAGAATTGAAGGTAAGAGGTCCATGTACACTGGAACTTATCGTGTCCAACCAACTTTCTATTCAGTTCCCATTGAATCCTATATCATGCAGGGTGATCAGCCGCTACCGGGAAAAGTTGTCGAAAAGTTTGCCAAGACAGGAGGAGAGTTGTGCAAGAACGTGTTTCTTATGAGTCCGTATACAAACTGTCATCGTCAAGAGGTCGGCAATAACACCCTCTGCAGGCAAATCTGGAACTATCACAACGGCTCACGGCTTGAGGATTGCTTGCCTCGGCGGAATTTATGATCAAAATATATTCACCTCTTCCGAGACTGCACCGGTACGAAGAAAACCTCTAGGCTCCAAAACATTCCTTATAACACGTTGTCTCTTTCGCGCAGGGCTTCTTATCGCCTTTCTTCGCCAGTCAGACTGTCGACCGTTTGCTGTCGAACTCACTGTCCAAATCATCGACAAAGCAGAGTTATGACTCACTTGCTTCTATTCAGTCCAGCTCGACCTCATCCCAAAATATTGACATATTCTTGTCAAACGTTTGGCCCGCGTCAATAACCCAGTTGTCCGCTGCACCACTGCCGGACCCTCAGTTATCATCAATAGGTGTCCTTCCCTTGGACGACGTCGTTGCGAAAATCAAACCTCGATATCACTTCGCTGCTGCTGGTGGTAGACCTCCCAAATTCTGGGAACGCGAGCCTTTTGTTTGGGACGGAGAGGATGCACGAATTTCGCGGTTCATCAGCCTCGGGGCTTTTGGCAACGAGCCAGCTACTGGCAAAAAGCAACGGGTATGTGCCAGCATCGGATTCTGAGACGCAGCTCTGACGTCCCGTTTAGTGGTTTTATGCTTTCAGTATAGCACCAATATCTGCTACCACGGCACCAGCGCCCAAGCCAGCCAACGCCACCAAAAATCCTTTTATGGCTGGCGTCGCGAAGAATGCATCGAAGCGATCTCTGGAAGAGGCGGCAGAGAACTTCATTTGGGGAGCCATCAAACAACCGACTAAGCGTTCGAAAATCGGTCAGTTGTTTCGATATTGCTGCACAATGCTCGGATCTCAGGCCTCTAGGTAGTGCCACAGGGTGAACCAGGGAAACCTCCACCTGGCTATAAATGTCGAAGGTGTGAATCTACGGAGGTAGGTCGTATCCCGTACTTCCCAGCGCCTTTCTAACTACCGGATTTGGTTAGCATTTTATTAGTGATTGCCCGGAAAGACAGAAGCCTCCCGAAAACTACGTGTGCAAGATCTGTGGCACCGTTCGTATATCCCCAGGGTCTTCCCATTCAATCGCTGACGAGCCATTCCACCATAGCCTGGTCATTTCGTTCGCGACTGCCCTACCCGAGACGCTGTTGGTGACACTGGCGGAAAGAAACCTAAACCTGGCTACGTCTGTCGTGCTTGCGGAAGCGAGAATCACTACCTCGAGGATTGCCTGGTGGCGCACCAGCAACGAGGTGCTCAATCCGAGCATCGCGGTCGGCGGGGGCCACCGAAGGAGATCTCCAGTCAGTTCCTTTTTAGCTCCCGTTGCGAATCAAGTTTTTTCATTACCGTGGGCTAATCTCCGCGTTTTACAGCTGATGAATGCTGGTTTTGCCTGTCTAATCCCAATCTCGCGTGAGTGTCTACATCTATGTCTTCCAACATTCCAGGTTTCTGAGCATTTTCATATACAG
The DNA here is from genome assembly GCA_004126415.1 of Candolleomyces aberdarensis. NCBI lineage: Eukaryota > Fungi > Basidiomycota > Agaricomycetes > Agaricales > Psathyrellaceae > Candolleomyces > Candolleomyces aberdarensis. The sequence continues at coordinate 93,595 of SDEE01000075.1, forward strand.
AAAGCATCTCATCGTCTCCATTGGGAGCGAATGCTATGTGACTTTGGCAAAGGGGCAAATCATCCCGACCCACTCAGAGGATTATACAGCTCAAGTTCCGGGTGGCGGACACATTCTCATCGTCCCGATTACCCACTATCCGACCTTCTCCACCATACCCTCCGATATCGCGAAGCCTATTCTTGATGAAACAGAGAGGTGAATTTCCGCTCCATATAACGAATAATACGAAACGCTTACCATATGCATACGATCACTTTTAAGTTATAAAACCGCACTACGATCCTTTTTCGCCAAACACGGTGCGGCGACTGTCCTGTTCGAAGTTGGACGACTCAGTGCCAAAGGCGGCCATGCGCATGTACAAGCCATTCCAGTTCCACTGAAATTAAAAGACAAGGTGGAAGAAACGTTCCTCAAGGAAGGCAGCCAGATGGGTATTGACTTTGAATCCGATCCGGATGCTGCGCTCGAGTCGTGCCAAGGGGGTCGAGGAAGTTATTTCCGCGTGGACCTTCCAGACGGGAGGAAGATGGTGCATCTCATGAAGGACCATGTTCCTTTCAGTATCCAATTTGGACGGTAAGTCACTCGAAGCCGCAGTGTGTCGGTGTGAAATCCCCTTGAGAATGTCAGTATTCTGATGGCTTCTCTTTTTTCTCCCTTGTTCTACAGACAAGTCCTTGTGTCCTTGCTCGACATGCCAGATCGCTTCGATTGGAAGGCATGCTTGTTGTCAGAAGATGATGACCGTGCGGATGCTCAAGCATTCAAGGCCGCCTTTTCCCCTTTTGATCCCTCCCTGTGATGCACCCTGATGTACTTACCCCGCCGTCTATATTCCCGCTCGTCTTCAACTTTCAAGATCACATTCGGCAGTAGTTCTTCCAGATGTATTATGTACACAGAGTATGTAAGGATGTCCTTGTTCAATTTTTTTATTCTGTCCGCGTCTGTTCTTGGCCTGTGCCTGCCCCGACTTTCCCAAAATAAGGTGTATATTCCGTGAGCTCACCCAATTGAAATTGCTTGCTCCTTAATCACTTCTTCTACTTGGGTTTTGTACCTGGACGGGAGAGATTGTTTAACCCAGGGCCGTCATCGTTTGAAGTCGGATGTTTTCGACTTACCCCTGCCCGAACGCTTGCATGCCCGTTTTCCTTGCCTTCTTCAATACGCGATCGATGGCATCCAACCCTGGATGATGGCAGAACAGGTATGCTATCAGTAGGTGTGTACCTTTACGCATNAAAAAAGTCTAGACCGACCTCTATCGAGATCTTCAATAGGCGGACCAAAGGATAGCCTCACGAAATGATGGCACGGAGAGTTGAACAGGTTGCGGCGGTGGGCCGGATTGATATCGAAAAAGATCCCTGGGATTACGATCGTTTTCTCCTTTAACAGCTCCTCGAAGAAGGTCTAGAAATGCACATGAGACCCTGAGTAAATATCCAGCAATGTGGAAGGGGATGCTACTCACCAAACCATTGTTCAGCGGAGCCGGAAGGCGTTCAAGGTTGAGCCAAATATAAAACGTCGAATTTGGAGGAACGTCAACATCGAGGTGAAGTTCATGCAGCCGCTTCAATACATGATCTCGCTTAGCCTTGAAATGCTTCTGCAGTGCAAGCTGTTTCATAATTGACAGATAGATATATCAGATCAACGGGGAACAAGCAGACTTTTCGATGGAAAGTGTCACCGCTGACCTTTTCCTTGCGGACGTGCTCAGGATCCAACAGGGGTATGGCGGCCAGCTGCATCCTATAGAATAGGTCAACACCGTTCACGATGTCATTACGCATATTTCGCCGAAATAAACGCACGGATGGTTAGCGCCGCCATCCAAGAAGGAGCCGGACTGTGAGAGCGCGGTAATGAGGTTTTTGGGCCCCACGACCCAGCAGATTCGCCATCCAGGAAGGCGCCAGTTCTTAAGATAAGATGCATCAGTATACGTATACCCAGATTCAAAAGAAGATATCCTACGTACCTTCGTCAAGCCGTCAATAATTATGGTAGAGTCCTATTAAATTGGATATCAGGTAAGCGCCGTTAAATAATTGTTTTGAAACGAAAGGTGTTTACTTACCTCATTGACGTCTTCAACATATTTCGCCGAAGAGATAGAATTTCCGAAATCACTGTCACGATCAGGGTAAATGTACCAGGAATAAAACTGATCCCGTGTAAGAATACAACACAGCCGGTCTAACAACGTGAGATACTCACCTCGTCGAGAATGAGGGTAGTTCCCTCCCGAGAAAGGTCGACGAGTTCTTTGAGATCCTTCCCTCTGCGAAGAGGAGTGAGTATAAGAATATTCTTCATTGGCGTCAATGTTTATTCCTTACTTGATAACCTAACCAACCGGCGTTTGTTGAGTTTGACGGAAACACCTTTGTTCAAAATCCAGGACTATTCGCTCACCTGCCCGGTAGGATTACGGGGGTTGGAAGAAAGGATAACAGCAATGCCTTGGTTACGGACGTCCTTCTGAGAGCACAATAAAAGAATTTGAGAAGTTGTTGGTTTCAGAAGTAGGTGGTACGGCCAACCTTGGCTTGTTCCAGATCAAACTTGTATTTGTTCTAAAAAATCGTGTTCGTCATGAGAAGGATGGCTATCAGTATCTAGAAGGGCGTACCTTGGAATCAAGACTATGAAATCATGTGGGATGGTAAGCTGAGGTGAATATCTGCAGCAAGGATCTTACGCAGTGGGGACTGGGACTAGCCGTCGGAAAGCGCTTAAAACTTGATCGTAAGCCGTGTAATCAGGAATCTGGTAGCTCTGGAGATAGAGGGTTATAGAAAAGAACATGCTAACAAATAATTCGCCACGAACTGTGTAGACATCGCCGATGACCGCAGCAACGCGAGACAAGCCAGAACGGCCTCCAGGTACGATACAAACGTTTTCGTAGGTATATTGGCTCGCTTTTCCTTCACGATACGTAAGATTGTAAAGGTTGGCAACAGCCTCACGAAGGGCTAAGGTATGTGGGCCATGAGTTAAATAAAGAAATCTGAAAAGTAAAATCACCTTTGACACCAGTGGTGGGAGCATATTCCAAAGAATCGAGAGGCACCGGGATGGAGTCTGGTCGAGGAGGTGCTCCAGGAATCGGTCCAACTTCAGGCGCACCTTGACCGAGATTTGCCCACTCCTGGCTGCTGGAGTAGCTGAAACCATTTGCCATGGCGCGATCTGAGCAATAGATAACGCCCGTGCTTCCCGGGTGTTCGATTCCTGGCACAGTCTCTTCTTCCTAGAGCAAAATTCAATCCAAAAATCGGGAATAATGAGCCCATCGTGTACGCACTGGGTTGGTAGTCTGAGGAAGAACTCCCTTGGGCTGGTGACCCACGACATTTCGGAAAATCTGCCAGCATCTAAGCACAGTGCAGGGTGTCTGACTCTTCAAAGCTAAGTTACCTGATGGGCCTCGGATTCTTTCTCGTGCTTCCAATGTTTCATGACATCGCGAACCTGGTCGACGATATGAGAAATATTGAGATGGGGGTGGGGAAAGTGGAAGTGCATGCTGAGCAAGGGTAGGGGATTGGACTTGAGCGAATTACTTACAATGTCTTTAAAGGACTGCAGTGGCGTACTTCGACCGGATCGTGGTGGAGGTGTGTCCAACATGTTGGTTAGAGATACAGTGGATATGAAAACGGCTCAAGAAAAGTGCGCGTTTCGAGATGCGAAGGGAATCAAGGGAGATCAAACGATATGGTCAGTTCTAGCTGCTGAATTCATTAAATAAAGCAGGCAGGCCACCAGCGTGTCCAGTGCGGACACCCAATTCTGTCATCGGACCTGTGGCGGTCGTCTAATTTTAGACTGTTTTACGTTGGGGACTACCTTATGATGCAATGCAAAGGCCACATAGCGGCTTGCCAGACGGTGGCACAATACGATAACTAAAGAAAGCTTGAGCAACAGTCTAACAAAACGAATAGAACGAGCTCTTGTTCCCGAGTAACACCACGCGGTGCCCAAAATCACTACACACCTTATTTTGAAACAGCAAGGGACCAAATTAGACTGCGGGTGGGGTCGTGTTGGCGATAAGCACGGCGATGCTCAGAAATAGGTTCTACAGCGCTTCAGGGAGAAGAATTGAGCAAGACCTAGGATTGGGCACCGATTGAGCGTCCACTGCAGTAGTGGCAGGTGGGGCTTTGCCAAGGGACAAGCGCTCCGATCCTGGCGCACCGACGCGACGGGTCGCAAACTGTCCGACGTCATAGAGCTTTCGCTTCCTGCACCGCGTGGCTCCGATGGTGTTCAGGCTAAAAGGTTCGGATCATACGAAGAAAGACGTCTCAGTACAAAGGCAAAGGTCCAGCGAAGCGCTTCTTGCCATCCAGCACCCATTCCCCTTCCCTTTGACCGATCATTGCAAATGGCTTCCCTTTCTCGATTCATCCCTGAACCCAAGACTGCTGCCGTGAGTTGTTCTTATGTACTGCCTGCGGAGTRATTAGTGACGCCATTTGCCTCCAGATCGTCGGGTGTCCATTCAGGTGGGAGAATGAACTGCAATTGCTAGATCGAAGAGTGTGCTTGCTGACCCTCGGTGCTAACTCTTCAGTGGTGGGCAGGTACGAGCCTTGGTTGACATTTAATAGAGCCGGAGTGAAAACTGAACCGCATGGTAGCCCAAAGCAGGTGTCGATGAAGGCCCTATCCGTATTGTCGAGGCCGGTATCATCCCTCAGCTTGAAGATCTTGGATGGAAAGTCAAGTTCGACGGTCACCACGAGTTCGAGAATATCAGCGCTTCGTTGACAAGCGACCCCCCCATTGGAAAGCTCAAGAACCCAAGGCTGGTGTCTCAGGTAACAGAGGCAGTAGCCAAGGCCGTCGGTGCTCATGCACAGAATGGGGAGCTGCCTGTTACCATTGGAGGCGACCACTCACTCGTACGTCGATCCAGACTTCGTCCATGAACTAGCTATCCTGACTTTGCATATGTTTAGGCGATGGGTACGATCTCGGGAACCCTAAGGTCCGTCTGCTCAACGCATGCTCGAATCCCCTATTTTTTAACTTTCGTAAAGCCATTACCCAAATGCTTGCGTCGTCTGGGTCGATGCCCATGCCGATATCAACACCGTTGAAACAACTGATTCAGGTAAGGTATACCTTCCTACTCTCATACCGAGCCCCATCTGACCCTGAACTTAGGGAATATCCATGGCATGCCCGTCTCCTTCTTGCTTGGGATCGGAAGCAAGGTTCCGGAGTTCTCATGGGTCAAGCCGCTTCTCAAGCCCGACTCTATCGTGTATATCGGTTTGCGGGACGTAGATGCTGGAGAGAAACAAATCTTGCGCGAGCATAACATCAAAGCTTTTAGTATGCACGAAGTCGATAGGTACGGGATCGGAAAGGTGGTGGAGATGGCTCTTGACCACGTCAACCCCAAGAGAGATAGGCCCATTCACTTGAGCTTTGACGTGGATGCTTTGGATCCATCTGTTGCACCCTCGACCGGGACGCCAGTGAGTCTGATCCGCCTATCCCTGCCAAAACGGTGTTGATATGGTAACTTGTGCAGGTTCGCGGCGGGCTTACTTTCAGAGAGGGTCACTACATCTGCGAAGCCGTTTACGAAACTGGTCTTCTAGTCGCCTTGGATCTAATGGTATGCCTCCGACAGCTGTTTCATATCACGCGAGATTAACTTCGTACAGGAAGTGAACCCTTCCCTCAAAGACCCGGTCGACGTAGAACAGACTGTAGCTGTTGGATGTTCTCTCTTACGCTCGGCCCTAGGTATGTTCCTTCCTCTTCGCCAATGTGCGCTACTGACGCATCTGAATACTGTAGGGGAGACGCTTCTTTGAGTCTTTTGCTTCCTATCAGACGTTTCTCTCTGCGGTCTTGACTTGATATGTCAGCTATTGCCCACACACTTCAATGTATGTATAGAACTATAGAGAAGCTCCCAATTACGACTAGTCTTAATCAGAAAGGTCGTTTATAAGCCTCAACCATAGTATTCGGAGGTCGGAAGATTTCGACAGCCTTTATGTATAAGCTTCAACGAGCTCATGTACAGTGCTACCTGGGCGTTCCGACTCGCGAGTCCCTGAGTTCCGCTTCAACCGGCCGNGGGACATTTGAACATCAGAATAGAACGTAGGCGAACGGGGAGATATTAGTAAGGCCGGATGCCAGTGGGTTGGGTCAGGTCGAGTCCCATTTTGATGGAAAATATCAGTGCTGTATCGTTGCCATGTGGGTCTCCCTGAACGGAAACTGTGCGAGCGCAACCTGTGACTTGGGGGGCTTGTTCGGTTTTGCATGCCCTTGACTGGCAGGTAAATTCAAGGTATTCGGTTGCGAGTGTGATCATCGCCTCTGGCAAGAAAATTGCTGAAATTGAAGTCGCAAATTTTAAGGGGTCAAATGTTACGGGCTGAAATCCCGGAAATTCATGCCTTTGGCTAGTCTCTCTCATGGGAATCAATATATTTTACGACAGCGTAACAACACTGATACTAGAAGAAGTCAGGTTAAAAACGGGAATTGGAGTTCCCAAGCAGCCGATTTTTGCACCATTCGGACAGGAACGCGTGTGGGAAACGAGCCTCGGCAACGGCCGACTGTGATTTGGGAGGGCAATTGGACTCTCGTCGTTGTGAAGAGCCGCCATGGCCCCCTCGAGCTCGTCGTCAGCGGCGACCTCGGTTCAAGTTGGTTAGTTTGCCCGCGTCGTGCTCGTATGGATGCATTGCTCATTTTCTGGCGTTGATTAGCTCTCCGAATTCGTCCCCCAACCAACCAGGACTCGACCTCCATTCCTGCCCGTTTCCAACGCTCTGTCATCCAGGCGACCTCCTCTACCTCCGTTGCTATCGAGCCCGCCTCGGCATCCCTTGCAAATGCAGGTGCTCCCTCTGTCTCTTCAGGTCCTGGGGCCGCGAAGAAACAGGCCTTCACCTTTGACCAGGTCCATGGCCCTCCAACAACCCAATACGAGATGTTTGAGTCCACCACCAAACCCCTCATTTCGCGCTTTCTAGAGGGATTCAACTGCACCATTCTCGCATATGGCCAGACCAGCAGCGGGAAAACATTCACCATGACCGGCGTTGACTTGGACGCCGACCCTACTGACCCCAGCACTGGAATGGGTATCGTCCCTAGAGCAGTCTCCAACATCTTCTCGCGTGCGAACCAACTCAAGGAAGAGAAGCACGGAATGTGGACGTACAATATCAAGGCATCCTTCATAGAAATTTACAACGAAGATCTTATCGACCTGTTGAGTTTGGACGAAGGCGGGGGTGCACGGCGCGAAGTCCAAATCCGGGAGGACAAGGACGGACACATCATTTGGGGCGGTTTGCGCGAGGTCAATGTCCGGAATGCCAATGAAGTTATGGGGTGCGTCTATTTCTCCGGTGTACAACGCCAATAATTGTTCATCGCCGTTTCAGCCTTATCCGCAAGGGCACATCCATTCGTCGTACCAATGAGACGGACATGAATGCACAATCCTCCCGCTCACACGCTATCTTCTCCCTCACCTTGATACAGAAGAAGTACTCTGGCTCTGGCCCTCCCCCACGCTCGTCATCCCCTCTACCCCCGGGCGGTCGTTCTCCGTCTAGATTAGCTCGCCCTGGCTCTATGTATGCAGGCCCCGGGGGAGCAGGAGCACGAGTGAGCTCTCCAACGGGTGGTCGGCCCTCGACACCTAGCTTCGCTTCGGCTATGCATCGTGGCAGTCTTCGCCCTGCCAGTGCCCTGGGACACTCTGGTGACCGGCCGGCCGACGATGACAGCGGCGAATGGGTGACCATAACCTCAAAGTTTCATTTCGTCGACCTTGCTGGCTCCGAAAGAGTAAGTCTGGTGTACTTCCTGCTCTGACCATTGGCTAAATGATTGGTTTAGCTCAAGCGCACCGCCGCGCAAGGCGAACGTATCAAGGAGGGTATCTCGATCAACAGTGGTCTGCTGGCCCTCGGAAACGTCATTTCAGCACTCGGCGACCCCGCTAGAGCCAAGTCTAACACGGCGTCCTACGTTCCCTATCGAGACTCGAAGTTGACACGTCTCCTTCAAGATTCCCTAGGAGGCAACGCGCATACATTGATGATTGCTTGCGTTAGCCCTGCCGAATGGAATGCTGGAGAAACGCTGAATACCTTGAAGTATGCCAACCGTGCTCGAAACATCAAGAATCGCGCTGTGGTGAACGAAAAGGAAGAGGGGTGGGATGATGTTGAATGGCTTCAAGGGACGGTCTCGCGTCTGCGGAAGGAGCTCAAGGTCCTCAAGGACGGCGGAGCCTTGCCTGTCGTCGAAAGGGAGGGAGACGTGTTGGAAGGTGCTAGCAAGAAGGTCCTCGTCCAGTTGGGCGAGTTGCAAAACAACTACGAAGATTTGCGCGAGAAGTTTGTCGAGCGAACAGAAGAGCTCACTCGTCTACGTGGGGAACTCGGCGAGAAGCATAGACAGAGCAATGGCGGCAGTATAGGGGGTACCGGCAAGTACGAAGAGATCGTCGGACCCGTGATTGAGGAATACGAGAAGACTATCTCTGCGATGGAGGCAGAATTGAGCCTCAACCGAGCAGCACTTCGCCACACCAACGAACTCGTAGAAGAGAAGGAGGAAGAGTTGTCCGCCATTCATGAGCGCCATTCTGCGACCGAAATGTATGTCGAAGAGCTGCGCAGCAGAGTTTCCAAGCTTTCCGAACGCGAAGCGTCCAACGAGGTAAGCTTCTCGCTCCTGCATCTATATGGCCTCGTGCTAACCATACGGCTAGGCGTACATCAGAGATCTGGAGGAAAAGATGAAGAGCTATGACGAGACAACAATGAGCTCCAGCGAATCTATGAGCGACCTGAGGAAAGAGGTCCATCGCTACAAAGAGGCCGAGGCACACTCCGGCAAATACATCGCAGATCTCGAAGCACGGCTCGCTAAATGTGACGAGTCGATCCTCGCCCTTCAACAAAGTGTGGAAAACCTGGAACAAGAGTGCGAACGAAGGCAGCAGGAAGTTGAGTCTCTCCAGGGCCGTTTGGAAGCTTTCAGACAGGATGGAGAGGGCTGGTTAACGAACCTCGAAGAGCGGGAGCAGAAAGTGAAAGCTTTGGAGGACAAAATGGCCGAATGGGAGAAGAAGAAGGATGAAGCCAATGAAGCGAGAGCTCGCCTCGGAGAAGTCGTCGATGAAGTGGTTTCTGCACGCCGGAGCTTGCAGCTTGATCTCGCCAAACTACCCGCGCACCCTATTGTCACTGCCCCTTCTCCTATATCAGAGACACCCCCATCCGAGCCATTGACGCCATCCCCCGCCCCTGACCTCAATTCTAACGGCCTTGAGTCGCAGCTTCTGGCTCTTCAACAAACTCATACTGCAACTCTCGCCGACCTCTCGTCCGTTACAGCGAAGTATCGAGACGNCCCTTCGGGAGATATCAGACCTGGCAGCGCAGATTCAGGAAGCAAAGCTCATCAATTCCACCCCCGCAGAGTCGGTTATTTCCGAGTCTCCGTCTCCGATAAACGAAAAGCCCGCAGAAACTCCTTCCCGACGGCGCATGACTGGTGGTCGTTCAAGAGAGTCCAGTGATGCTCAGCTCAACACACCTGGAGGAAGGCGCCTTTTTTTCCGCCAGGCGGCCTCGACGGAATCACTTCACGCGAGGTAAGATTTTTGAGTCGCTATACCTTTCTATGACCTTCCTACTGACTGATGTATTATCTCATTAGGTCGCTTTCACAATCGCAGTCGCTATCGCAGGAGCTCTCCTTGGCGCACTCGCGCAAAGCTTCGTTCTCGAGCCACGGGACAAGTAGCTCGCACTCCCATTCTCCGTCCAACTCCCTTTCAGCATACAATACGATGACTCACCGACCGAATTTGTCGATTTCGCTCCCAAGCCTTTCGCCCACCCTTCAGGGCAATGAGCGTTCTGTTCCTAGTCTCGAAAAGGAGATCATGCGGCTGCAGGAAGTTCTCAAGGAACGGGAGGCTGAAATCACTTCTTTGGAGGCTTCTCTGAAAGAGAGTGAGCAGGCAAGGCTCCCAGAAACCCCCACCATAGAGTCAAAGGCGATCGCAATGAACGGAGTGAATGGACATGCGAGAAGTGGTATCGAGGACGTGTTGCTGAACGCAACGCTTTCCCCCCGCACGCTTGATCAATTCGACCACATCCGGAAGACCATGGAAGGAAATGGTCATGCTATCCATACCGAAGGCTCGTCGGTCACGTCGGACGAAGATTCCTTGGAGAGACTCAACGAGCTGATGTTGTAAGACATCCCTCATTTTCCTTATCGTTTTAGTTTCGCTAACCTTCACTGCAGGTCCATGGCGCAGAAAGAATCTCAGCATCGAGAGGTCGTGGATGGCCTCAACGCGCAACTTAATTCAACTAGACGGCAACTCGACGAGCTGACCACGCTCTCTCGGGATCAGGTATGACCCTAATCATTATTGAAGAACACTCATGCTGACAAAGCCATTAGGCGTTGAACATGTCGCATGAATTAGAGGCCCTCCGAGGCAAGCATGAGGAAGACATTATGGCGCTCGAGGACGTCAAAAAGCGGGAAACAGACTTGCTGAAAGCGATCGAAGATGCGAAGGCGGCCCACGCTGACGAAATCGAGCGACTGCGGCTGTCCCATAGCGCGGAGTTGGAGGCGAAGGGCTCGGAACTCGAAACTGCGGTGGCTACCCTCAAGGCAGAGAATGAAGCTCTGGTGGCGAGCATCAAGGCGGAACACGACAGCATTGTTTCTGGCACGAGAGTCGAGAACGAGAGCCTTCTAGCATCTGCCAATTCGGAAAGGGAAGCCAAGGTTGGCCAACTACTCCAGGAGTTAGAATCGGTTGCCACAGCGCTGGAGAAGGCACGCAAGGACCATGAAAGCGCGTTCGGCGCTCTCAAGGCGGACCACGAGAAGCAGTTGAATCGCCAGATAGACGAAGCGAACACCGTATTGACTCAGACTCGTCAAGACCATGAAAAGGCCGTCGCTAAAATCCAGGCAGAGCACGCGATTGCGCTGAGGCAGAAAGACGAGGAGGCCGCAGCAGCTCAGCATACGACAGAGGAAGAATACTACAATGCCTTGACGAAGCTGCGGGTAGATCACGCCGAGTCCATCAAGACTATCACTGCAGAAAATKCCGYCGCTATCGAACGTTTACGGGAAGAGCACGCTCACGAGCTCAAGGCTGCGGAAACGGCGCGAGATGGTTCATTGTCTGCGTCTGAAACCTCCCAAAATCTTGCTATTCAGGACCTCCAGGAACAGCATGCTGCAGCCATCGCTAGAAAGGATGCCTCACTTGCAGAGCAGGTTGACGCATTGAAGGCTGGCCACGCTCGAGAACTCACGGCCAAGGATGACGAGCATGGAACACAGCTGGATCGACTGCGCCTCGAGCACGACACCGCCATCACGAAACTGAAGGTGGAATGGAGGAATGAAGTGGAGCGGTTGGGTGCCGAGTTGGAGGCCGAGAAGGAGGGGAGCGCTACTGCCGTTTCGCAGCTGAAGAAGGAGCATGACGACGCGATCCAAAAGTACCGAGAGCAGCAGGCCTCCGTTCTCCAGGAGCTCGAACGCGGACACGAGGACATGATAGCCCAGCTGAAGGTCGATCACAGTCGCGCATTAGAAGAGTCATCTCGCAAGCTGGAGGCGGAGCTGTCGAGTATCAGTCAACTCCATGCAGCAGAGCTGGATGAGCTCCGCTCGGTTCACACCAAGGAGTTCGCTCAGCTTCGTTCTACCCATGCTGGCGAGCTTGAGAACCTCCAGTCTACTCAAACGAAAGTGTTGGAGCAGCTTCGCTCAGCTCACACGGCAGAACTCGACCAGCTGCGTTCTTCCAATGCCAAAGAAGTTGCCGACCTGTCTTCAAGACTCGCAGAATCTGAAAGCGCTGTTGCTACGCATTCGAGACAGCTCGCAGAGATCGTTCCAAAGCTTGAGGATGCCGAAGGAGCCAGAGACCAGCATGCCGCGGAAGTTTCCCGACTTGCATCGCAAGCCGCCCTCGCTGAGCAGTCGTCCGCCCAGCACCGTTCAGAAGTCGATGATCTCCTCTCTCAATTGGCGTCAGTTGAGGAACGGCACAAACGAGAGCTCAAGCAAGCACGCCTGGAAGGCTCACGGTCGCAGGAGGAGAATGGTGCCCTGGTGTTGGAGCTGGAGGAGTTGCGCCGCCAGCGACTGGCAGACCAAGAGGCTTATCAGAAGGAACGAGAGCAGCTTTCCCAGGAACTCGAGACTCAAGAAGCTGCAGCAAATGAATTCGGCTTGCGACAGAAACAGACGCTGGAGACGCACGAGACCGAAATCGTTACGAAGGATGACATGATCTTGACCATGCAGGAACAGCTGTCCAACGTCAGCAATGAACGCGACGATCTCGAAGCAGACGTCTCAAAGCTGCGAGCTGAACTTGCGCAAACTCGCGGAGAGCAGTCACGCCTTATCCAAGAAGCGTCGAAACGCGAATCCCTCGTCTTGGAACTGGAACGTCATCGGTCGGTTCTTGCAGATCTGCAGGAAAGCCTTCAAAAGGTCAAAGACGAGAAAGACGTACTGCAGATGGAAAAACATAAATCTGACACTACCATCCGAGAGTTGCAAGCACAGATCGCCAGGAGTGCCTCTCCACCTAATGCTCGTAGCCCCGACCGCCTTGCATTCTCTCGCGGGACACTTCCATCCATCAAATTACCCCCTCCTACCCCACCGCCTACTGTCCCCCCACCCCCAGCACCACGCTCGTATGTCAATGGGGATTCGAACGTTAGCACGTCCTCTCATGGATCATCCAACTTCATGTCCTCCAATGCGTCCTATCGCGATTCTCAACCGGAGTCACCGTCAACGTCTGTTGGTCCTATGACTCCAGCAGGCGTCAATGGCTTCCCTCCCACTGTTGACACTAAGATGGCCTCGAAGGTAGAAGAGCAGGCCAAGCAGATCGACGAGCAGGAGGCCATGATCAAGACGTTGAACAAGCAACTGATGCATTGTGAGACGGACTTGCAGACGCATATGGATCTGGTGAACAAACTAGAAGCTTCTCTGGGCGATGCTGAAAAGAACCGTAAGTGTAATTCTAATTACTCGCATAGAGCGATACTAATTAGTCCTTTTCCCCAGTTCGCAAATCACGCATGCAGGCCACTGAGCTAGCACGGGAGCGCGATTCGCTGAACATCAAGATGGATCAAATGCGAAACGAATTGACTGAAGCTCAGCGCGAGGTGGTCATTGTTAGAAGATCAGTGGTCGAGGAAAAGCAATCTCTCGAACAACGGCTAGACGAAGAACGCAAGGCTAAGGAGCGAGCCCGACAACAGCTCGATTCTCGTATGGAAGAGTTCCAGCGACGAAAGTCCAAGTTCGCCTGTCTATGATTTTCTTCCTCCACTCATGCACCTTTCTTGGCTTTCACATGGTATATGTTTGTATCTCTCTCTCTGTCTCCCTCTGTCTCTCTCTGTCTCTCTTTTTCTATCACGACGGTCGCTGGACTCCTAACCAGATCCACTCTTTTTGTAACTTTATATCACCTATATTCCTGGGTTACTTAGTGTAGATACCCTTCTTCATCTTCTGGCTCGATATCCCTACCTATGCCTTCTTTTATCTTATTACCCCCACTTTTGTTCGAGTGCGTTTGGAAACTTCTACTTCCGCGCCCTTCTCAGTATCGTTGCATTATTACTATTGGATTAGTACACAGTTACTGCACAGCTATGCTTGTTTTATTGTAGGACCAATCGCATCGGTCTCGTTGGCCTTCATTTTTGTGCAATTGTACCACATGTATAGGGTGGAGTGTTACTCGGCAATGTCATCAATCTCCGGATCCATTTAGATTTAGCGTCCCACTGCTCTCCCCGAACCTCGACCCTGGCATATAGCCCCTTCTTCACAAGTATATTCTGATACCATGGCCGACTCTACCCCTTCTCGCATCCTGCCATCGTTTTCTCTAGCAGGCAAGGTATTCTTTCAAATCCGATCTGAAAGCCCTCTTAGCACTCAACGTTGAAAACATTAGGTTTGTCTGGTAACAGGGGCCGCCAGAGGACTAGGACTGGAGTTTTGTCGAGCTTTCTTGGGATCGTAAATCGTTGGCCAAACTCTCTTTCTGCGGAGGCTCATCAGTTGCGATTGTTCAGCGGGTGTACTACACTCTCACTCCTTGATCTGAGGCAATCAGAATTGACCTCGGCTGTGAAGGAACTTTTGGAATATGCTACTGGTCTGTCTTTACCCCCATGAAAAGTGGTAGATCCCATCTGAACCTTGGACTTTGCATTCCAGAGACCTTGGGAATCAAGCTTGACGAGCTGAAGATCATTGGCATTCCGTGCAATGTAACCTCCGAGGAAGAGGTGGTTGCTGCTTACGAAAAGACTCTCCAGACCTTCGGCCACATCGACGTCGTAGTGGCGTCTGCAGGCGGGTGTTTTCTTGAATTCACTTCCTTAGAAGCCGTGGATCGGACACTTATACCGGCTACTCCTTCGCTTGGATAGGTATCGTTGAGAACTACTCGGCGCTCGAGTAACGATATACTCCACATCGTCTACGAGACTGATTGTTACTGACACCTCTCCCTAGCTACCCTGCCGATAGGGCGAAACTGCTGTTCGACATCAACGTGAATGGTGTTTTCTATACGGCGCGAGAGGGCGCCCGCCGCATGATTCCCAACAAAAAGGGTTCCATAATCCTCGTCGGAAGCATGAGTGCTAATGTACGTACGAAACCCCGAACCCATGGTAAGGAGACACTTAACCGACTCCAATTTCTGTTAGATTGTCAACACACCTCAGGTACGCGAAGTTTATTCACGGTTCTAGGCCTCAGGATGAAAGGGTCGGATCGTTTTGCCTTTCATCTGCGTAGCTTCAAACGCCGTACAATGCATCCAAAGCGGGTGAGATTCTCATGTTATTATTTCAAAAGGAGCACCAGTGCTTGACGGTTGAAATATTCCCTCAGCTGTAAAGCATATGGCAGCCAGTCTTGCGGTTGAATGGGCGCCTCATAACATTCGAGTAAACTGTCTGAGGTAACAATTACTCGCCCGTCATGTGGCGCTATTCTATCTAAGCCAGTTGAAGCCCAGGATACATGCTCACAAAGTTGACGCGAACTGTACTGGAAGGCAATGCTGAACTCAAGGTTTGGAAGTTCTCGCAGTGAAATCGTTTTTGGCCCCACTGACAACCGCTCACGCTGCAGAATACCTGGGAGAAGCTAACTCCTATGGGGAGGGTAAGTACACTTTCATAGAGTCATTGGAACTTCTAGGCTCATCATGAGTTTATCTTAGATGGGAGAACCAGAGGATCTCGCTGTAAGCCTTATTTCCTTTTGACGCCACTGGTCTAAATGCAGACTGCAAAGGGGGCGATCGTCTTTATGGCAAGCGATGCGTCGAAATTCATGACCGGCTCGGAAATTAGGGTAGATGGTGGATATTGTGCGATTTAGAATTGACTTTGTGTGTATACAAGTATAACAAGATCCTAGCAGCGAATTTACTACGGTCGATACCCCGTGTGTACGAGATAGGGGACTACACCCTAAAAATAGAACCCCCGCTTCCCATCCCGGACAACCATCATGTCCGAACCGTCCGCTTCATCTCAGCCATCATCTCAGGCTATTGCTGGGCCAGCTTCACAACAAAATGCCGCAGGCCAATACGACTACACCAAACGGAAACGATGGGGAGACCTTATATCCTCAGAAGTCGTGGAGACCGTCGCCTTCGTCGTCAATTCATCCTTAACCGTACTCTTGTGTGGTGCAGCCATCTGTGAGCTACTAGGATGGAGGGATGCAGACTTCCTTGATACAGAATTGACAGAGTATATGGATGGTACGGCTCTGACTCTCGAAAAATCAGGAAATTAGACCTGACTGTTCTCTTAGAGGGGGACCAAGATACGTTCCGCGAATGGTTCGACCTCTGCTTTCAGAATCCCCAGCCGAACGACTCCATTCAGGTGGATATGAGAGTCAATTCCACCAGCATCTGGCCCTCGGTGGAGGTGATCACTGTTGAGTTCCAGGGAGCTCCTCAGGTCATACCACTCGAGGACGAGCCAGAAATGGTTATCGTTGCCTTGCATGCTGGACGGGCGCCTACTCGACACTTGGAGAGGTGAGTGTTCTTAACAGCCCAACGACCATAGCTAATATCACGTTCTTCCTGTCTCTAGCTTTTCCGAATATGTTAGCCTGCAAATGGAACGTATAGAGCTTGAGCGGCTCCTGGGGGAACTACGGATCCAGGCAGGTCCTGAGACCCTCACTGAGCTAGCGTGTACGTGCTAGAATCCTTGTTTCACCCCACAAGTTGGACGTAGACTGATCAATAATTGTATAGCCTCCCGTATCGCAAGTGAAGAGTCGAATTCCTTCTATACATCATCGAATATGGCTACTGCACGGGCTCAAGACGACGAAGATCCCAGCGGCAGAAACCCGGAGGCCTTGTTTAGCCAGGCTGGCTCGTCTCCTCTAGCCAACCCTACCTCAACGGGCGAGGAGGACCAGGAAGATGGTGGCCCAAAGAAGAAGAAGGCAAGAGACCTTTATGTGTGCTCTTGGCCTTGTCTTCCTCACACTCGCGTTTTTAGCTGAAGAAATCAAATCCCAACGAAAAGCATGTTTGCGTCACATGCGGGAATACTGAGTCTCCCGAGTGGCGAAAGGTATGCGGTACATGACCTCGGTTGTATATATACTTATCATTGTTATAGGGCCCCCTCGGTCCAAAGACGCTCTGCAATGCCTGTGGCTTGAGATGGGCAAAGCAGAACAGGAAGCCAGAAGATCCCGATGCAGCAACTGGCAATACGGAGGATGCTAGTAGTTCTAAGGAGAATTAAGTCTATTGCTAACCTCGACTGAATTACAGCGCTGGCGCACAGCTGTATGACTAATTCTTATCGAACTTCCGTTGTCGTTGTCGCCTGATGTTTGGCGTGGCCATCTTCATTTGGCGCTGTGGCTTAACCGCAAATTGCCTGCTTCGTCGATATCCTGAGTTGCTCTCTGCCTTCCCACATCCTTGCTGACAACAGTGATACTTCCCTGGAAGGTGACCCAAAGCTCAGATAGAAGTCTACTGCTACGCCAAACTTCAATTGTGACCTATTCCCTAAGCTGCCGTTCATCCAATACGAGGCGCATACCTCATACTTCCCATCTCTGATGCACATCCTGAACTGCGATGCCATATTCATAAAACAGACTACTTACTCTGCTAGGTATTCTGTCGGCTCGATGATCCGGTGGAGAAAATCAGGTCAACCTTGTACAGTTGGAGTGTAGGAGGGCTGTTCAGGCATGACCTTATGGCTAACTTGAGATCCATGATGGACGCATTGGCGGCAATGGAAAGACTCTGAGGGAAGTGACTGCCAAAGTTGGTGAGAGACACCCAATGCACCCTGAGCATACTTGCAGTCATGACAGGGAAGAGACAAACAAAAAAAGCTGAAATGAAACTCCACTGCACTAAGTATTTAGATGGCCACGATGTAGGTTTGCACCCAGTTGATCTGAGCTCAAATTGCTGCCCCACTGACTGTTTGGTAACATCTGGTCCCATCTGGTCTGTGTGTATCACTTATACTCTTGAACCGGCCTTTTAACCCTCTGCCATGCAACTGATCCATGTCTGAAGCACCACTCCAAGCTCCTATGTCTGATTGATTTGACGTTGATATGATAACGATAACGGGATAACGGTCTACTTACACCCCCGACTCGCCAAACGATTTGCTACACTTAGACCTTAACCATGGGTTTGCTTGCTGTCAGTCAATTTCGATCGGTCATGTTGGCTGACGGTGATGGCTGTAACTGTAACGCTGGATCGAGGACTGGGATCGTAGAAGCCTTACATTTTCTCGCCTCGCTTCCCCTACTATGGGCAACCTCTTCTCACGACACGAGCAGGAGAAGGGGACTGTCTCGGTGCATTGGGTGTCTCTCACCAACTTTGGCAGTCACTTCCCTCAGAGTCTTTCCATTGCCGCCAATGCGTCCATCATGGATCTCAAGTTAGCCATAAGGTCATGCCTGAACAGCCCTCCTACACTCCAACTGTACAAGGTTGACCTGATTTTCGACGATACCTTTCCGGAGCAAATGGCCAGGGTCATTCTCAATGAGCAGAATCAAGTGGTCGGGCCAGGATGTGTTTACGATATTCTCCAGCCACCTCCAAAGACAGGGACTGGTTTTCACATCAATATCATCGCTCAAGACGACGAGTTTTGTATGGTTTCTTCCATTTACTATACCTATACAATGCTGACCGACATTCCCAGACTTTGCCCTTTGGAAAACGCTCTGGCTTGCTCCTGATCGCAACCGAGTGCCTTGGTTTGAATGGGTCCCAGTGGAGAGGGACAATACATCCAATGTCGAGGTACCCCAACAAGTCCCTGTTCTCCGCCCTCCCGAATCGATGGCAAGACGTTTCAGATTCCCCACCGAAGGCATTTTCCTTCGAGACGATGTTTTCGTGGCCATTGATGCCATCGTACCTTTGTGGGACAGCAAGAAGCGACAAACCTCCAAGCCTGAGATGTCTGCACCGCTTGTAAACGTACTCCGAGATACAGGCGAGCCTACATCCGCTACGACAAGGTTCCAGGGTGTGATCGCCACTGGTCAATCCGGAAATGGTAGGTGATATTCTCGCTCCGAATCATTGTCTTCGTATCCGTCGGCTCACCTCCGTTCTGTAGGAAAATCAACCTTTCTCCAGGTTCTCCTTATCCTCGTTCTTCATGCCAGGCTACCCGTCATCTTTCAGAGCGAACCCGATGCTGTCGTTCTATTCGACGAGCGCGGCGTCCACATTACCCCCTCGTCTCAGATCTTCCATTTCATCCTCTCCTATGGGACTAGGGATTCGCGCGTTTGGGCCTTGGTGGATTCAAGTCCAAGTTTGAATGCCCCGGCTCCCGAACTTTACGAAGACCACATGCAGCCCGTATTCATCGTCCAAACTCCATCTCCAAGGTGGGAGTCAATGCACTGGGTTTCCAAGACGCCCGTCCTCGCCTTTGTTTTTAAACCCTGGCCACTGGAGGAGCTGATCACAGCGTATGTTTTTCTGGCTATTACACTCTTGATGACAACCTGATAGTCCTTCAGTCGATTTTTGCAAATCTTGTCTCCTCCAGAGAATCAAATCGTTGCGATCTTCAACCGATTTCGCCCCTGTCCCCGAGACCTTTATAATGACTTGAACGATCCCCACGGAGACAGTTACAGACAGGAAATAGAGAGGGCCATTCCTCTCACTATCGAACTCCTTGATTCAATGTTTTGTGCGGCGGCTGGGCGAAATTTCGACATGAAGACCCACCTCCTTTTGACGATTCAGCCTTCGAGCGATAACAAATGGTCGAAGTCTTCGACTTACAAGGTCAACATCTCGTCCCGAGAGATATTCAAGATGATTCACAATCGCCTACGTCTTTCCGAAGACCTGGAGGCTGATAGATTGTATCAACTCTTCACCACGCCTCTCATTTGCAACACCCTGGAGAATCCAGCCGGCCTGTTGCTGGAGGACAAGATTCACCGCGTATTACCGAGAGGCGGGTCTTGGCCTCTTCGGCACCTTCTTCCAGCCTCAGGAGGAGGAGGATCGAGCGCAGCTCACTACACGGCCGGCAATACATCTCATTCGATGGCTCCATTCAATCTCAGCTCGTCAGAGTTGTATGTCCGCATTAACCGGCTCGGGTGGGCCATCTCCCCAACCCGCAACCGTGGCCGAAAAGGATCGTCCTCGTCAATCCGAATATTTGAAATTGATTCCTCCAAACTCCCGGAAACACTGACGACTGGATACTATATTTATCCGGAGGCATTTTTTAATTGCAGTCATCGAAAGTCTTCCTTCGATGCGTTCATATACAACGGAAGGACGCGAGAAGTGCTTGTTCTGCAAGTGATCGTTGGATTCAACGGTACGATCAGCGAAGATGACCTTAGGATATTCGAGAACCGCCCTGAAGTAAGTCGCGTTGTCTATGCTGCAGTCACGCCACCGAACAGGGCGGTGGAGGTAGCTGTCGTCCCTCGCGAACTGGAACGTTTAGGTGGTGCGGAGGAGACTCCTCATGCTAGGATTTCGAAATTAGATATTCAGAAGTATCAGGTTATTGTTCAAAGTATTTTCTGATAAATGCATCTTTGGCACCTACCAATGGTCGTGCTTCCATTCATCAACCTACTCCGAAAATCCAGGAGAATCACATTTTGAAATTTGAAGTTTTGTGCGCTCCCCATTGTAAAGTCTTGGTCGTTAACATACTAGGTTTTCTGCGGTGAAACAAGCGTTATAGATGGAATCGGGAATATAAAATATTATCTACGCCTCGATAAGAGAAATGACGCCTTCCCTCTTGATCCGAGTCGCCAAACGCTGAGTGGCCGTTTGTGTAGAGCTTGGGTATAATCGTCGAGGTCGTCAGGCCAGGGTCTAGCGACACGTAGCACCAACGCGATATGTGTTGGCCCAATGGTCCCGAAGGAAAATGGATGTTTTCGCAACGTGAACATCGATCTGCTGGTCGCCCATAGGGCATAGATATTCCCCGGGCCCCCGAGAACGCTGGGAAGTTTTCCAAGTCTGCACAGGAAGGCAGCCAGTAGAAGCCTACCAACTGAGGTCACTGGTGGTCGAACTCATCGATGTCTCTTAAAGCCTTCATCGTACTGGTTTAAGGTTAACCATCTCGTTGGCCGCTGAATCGTCTCAGAGGGGGACGAGCTCGAGTCTCCCCCCTCTCGAGGTCATTGGCTCGACATCGGCCCCGATAAATCGAAAGCAATGATGTGCATAAGTGGTGATGCATGATGACCTCACCGGATCATTCAACATTCCGTTCCGCTCAACCACACAATATTCACCAGAACCACCAAGTGTAATTTCGATGGATAGAAAGAAAAAGAGACAGAAAGGACTCCATTATTCTACAATATTTATGGGCGGCATTTTTGTCCAAAAAAGCCTGCCATAAATATTCGATTGAATAAATAAATTCATGTTAGTCGTAAGAAGAGAAGAAAAATGAGGGTCGGAATCTACGTTTTGAAGAGGAGCGGCGATCAACGCTTTCCTACAGTTGGAGTTGGGTCGGGGTTGCTGATTCTTCCCTCAGGTACCAAAAGAGCAAAAAGGTACCTCCTTTATAAACAGCAACAAGTCGCTTCCTGCACTTGAGACAGTGAAACCGGAGCGGATGGAGGAATGTAGTGGGAGTGGATGAATTATATCGGGCGAGTCGGTAGGACTATACGGGAGGAGTGGACAAAAGGGTGACGGATAGAGGAGTGAGTTGGATGCAGGCTGCAGATTATGGAATGAAGGGGACACATCCTGCAGTCAGATGAGGTCCGTTTTGGTCATCGTTGGACACCAGGAGTTGTCAAGGAGAAAAGGAGAGGATGTGTAGAGCAAAAACAAACGGAGGCAGTGAATAAAAATACTGGAGAAAAAAGGGGGGGATACGAACAACAAAAAGCGAAATCGGACAGAAGTAAGTCAGCGCAGAGTACAAGGAATGACAAGAACCAAACAACGGTCGCGAGATGGCAAAGAAAGAGTGAACCGACACAATAAACGACGATTTTTTTGAATTGCCAACAGGTAACACAAGATCCAACGACCAACGACTATCACCGAGAATGAACCGCAATTTGTAACCGAACGCTCATTCTCCCGGAGGGAGGAGGGGACAGGAAAAAGGCTTCGTGGTACAAGTAACCCGGGAATATAGGTGATTCATGTTATAAAACGAGTGGATCTGGCTAGGAGTCCTGCGAACGTAATAGAAAGAGACACAAACATAAGCCATGTAAAAGACCATGGGTGGAGGAAGTAAATCATAGACAAGCGAACTTGGACTTTCGTCGCTGGAGTTCCTCCAAACGAGTATTGAGCTTTTGTCGTGCTCGCTCTTTAGCCTTACGTTCTTCGTCCAACCGTTGCTCAAGGGATTGCTCCTCCTCGACCACGGACTTTACAACGACCGCCTCGCGCTGAGCTTCGTTCAGTTCGTTTCGCATTCGATCCATCTTCAGCGAGTCGCGTCTCCCCGAACCTCCCGCTCCTCCTGCCGCCGCTCCAGCTCCTACCGCGTCTCCCATCAAGAGGAATACGAAGGAGCCTAAGGAACCTCCCAAGGAACCGAAGGAGAAGAAGCCAAAGCTCGTTAAAGCTGAGGCACCTTCTTCTAAGGTTAATACCGAGGGATCTTCCAAGGCAAAGGCCAAGGAGACCGTTCCGAAGACGAGGGCTAAGGCCGCTCGAGAGCCTTCCGAGATCAAGACTAGAGCCAAGTCTCAGGCCGCTCCAGCTACCGAAGGTACTAAAGGAAAAGGGAAGCAACGCGCCGCTGCGAAGCCGAAGGAAATCGTCGAGACACAGGAGACCGTCGAAGAACCGGTTAAGGAGACGGCGGTAGAGAAAAAGATGGAAGTTGTTGAGGAGCCGGCCGAGGAAGAGGGGGAAGCCATCTCCTGGGGTGATGATGACATCGATATGGGGGAGATTGGCGCCGCGGGAGAAGAGGAGATGGTCGAGGACCAAGAGGACATCGCTGAGGAGGAGGAGGAGTCTGATTAAGTACTCAGTCCTCGCCCTCATCACTATCCGTTTCCCTTATCTTAAGCCGCGGCATAGACTCGAAGTTATAATCTACGAAATCTTCATTACCGTCTTCTGTTCCTTTAGCTAGCTCTTGTATTGCTTCTTCATCTAAATCAAAACCAGTATTCCTGTCTTTTCCAACCTTTATTGACTTTCTTGGATAGTAAGGGATAACTCGGAAGGCGCCAACTTTATTCTGATAAACCGATCCATCAAGTTCGGCCAGAATGTAGGCGCCGCCTCGGTTCCTAGTGACCACAACCATGGGTCCCAAGTAACGCGGCTTCATCTTCTTGTTAAGGCTGGATTCTACGGCGGTGTTTCGCATAAGTACAAGGTCACCCCGCTTGAAATTCCAGTCCTTTATCGTTGCCTTGTTAGCCTTTGTATACTCTTCTACACGTTTTCTCTTTTCTGCATCTACTCGTTTCATAGCTTCAGCAACGTGAACCTGATGCTTTGCAAGCGCCTTAGCTCGAGCGGCAATCAAATCCTCAGTTGCCATCAATCCCGTAGGCGGCTCAACTAACCAAGTCACTTCTTGCACGTCGAGCGGCGTGACAGGTTCTGCACCAGTAAGCAGGAAGAAAGGAGACCGCCCGAGTCGTTTTCGAACAGTAATTCGATCCGCCCACATAACATGGTCGAAAAACCAGAACCATTTACTAGGGTCACCGCCAGTCGCCTTATACAGACTTTGCCGAACGTCCCAATGGGGCCGCTCGATTCGTCCGTTCGCCTTTGAGTTGTAACCAGAAATCGAAATTCCTTTGATACCATATTTCTTTCTTAGCCAGTCAACCGCTGCAATAAACGGTCCACCATTATCCGTCACAATTTGCCTAAGACAGCCCCATCTGCAGATAATATCCGAGAAGAGCCAGGCACCAATGGACGCCGCATTCTCGCGCCGCAAGGGCCTTCCTTCCATCCAGGAGGTAAGCGCACATCGCCCATGTACAATGTAGCCATGGCCATTACTAGGCGGCGTCATGTGTAGGGTATCGACATGTACGGTTTGGAAGATAGAGGGAGTTTCAGTCACCATGG